>CABFWO010000221.1:0-64838 GCA_902155825.1 Timema genevievae | reverse complement strand
AGAGGTCATGACAGGTTAGGATGTGAGTTGATATGAGAGGTCATGACAGGTTAGGTTGTGAGTTGATATGAGAGGTCATGACAGGTTAGGTTGTGAGTTGATATAAGAGGTCATGACAGGTTAGGACGTGAGTTGATATGAGAGGTCATGACAGGTTAGGTTGTGAGTTGATATGAGAGGTCATGACAGGTTAGGATGTGAGTTGATATAAGAGGTTAGGTTGTGAGTTGACATAAGAGATCAAGTGATATCCCTCATTGAAAAGTGTATTTCGTGATTTGTTAAGAGAAGTCTTAAGTTATATACAACCATTGACAGGTTTGGTTGTTATTTAAAAAGAAAGATAATGTGATATACTTTCATTGACAGGAGTTCTGTTGTGATTTGGTAAGAGAGTTCATTTTTTATACCCTCATTGTGAGGAGTTATGTTGTGATTTATAAGGAGGGGAAGGGGTCAATTAATATACACTCATTGACAAATGTTAGGTTGTTAGCAGATATGATAAGATATTTAACCCTATTATGATAGCTATAAAACTTTTTTTATCATGGCTTTACACTTATTTCAAATATTATTTATAAACTGACTGATTCCATCATAAAATATACAGTGTGTGATGTAGTTTATTGTTAATGAAGTTAAGAAGTCCTCACTACTGCTGATATTCTATCTTTCAACAGGCGTGCTGGCCTGGATCTTATGACTTTAAATACTTAGCATAGTCTTACAACACTTCGACATTACTCAGCTAGAGGTACACTTAGACTTATGAGAAGTGTTGGGGGTCTACTCCCCTGAGTAATACAGGGACTCCAACACCTGGAATACAAGACTAGTCATCAACTAGGCAGTTGGCAGTATACAAGACACTAGAAGGGACCCCCTGATACGACTATCTGGTCCTTCCTCCCCATCGTCTTTACAATGGCCAAAAATTCAGGGTTTGTATAGTACAAAACTAGGCTTTTTCCCTCTTGAGTTGGTCACTATTATAACTATTTGTTTTTAGTAAGCAAAACACTTGCTTACTAACTATAATAATCACTACCTACTTGCGTGCTGGTATGTTAATAGAATAACAACTGACAATATCAATTTGTATTATGTCATACTTAAACACTTTTGTCTAAACACAAGGTTTCAAGCGGCGACAGTTGTTAAAAATGTACTACCCTTAGTGCATCCTGTCAGGATTGAACATTTTCTTCCTGGTTCTTAGTAGTCTGACGTACTAATAACTACTCCCCTAACCCCTATAAAACTCTACATCAGCAGGCGCGGGAATAAACTCTTAAGCTCATATAAATCAATCTCCCAGGGATGGGCTCCAATCGGAGATACTGAGGCTGATATTTCCTTAATGGTTTCTCACCCTTATCTCTTTGTGTGATTAAATGTGAAATGTCTGGACAGGTGAAAAATAAATATATAAAATTAACATTTTGAGCTAAGACTTGGACATACACCTACTGATATGTTGACAAAGTGTCTAACTTTGATTGTTGTTTCCAACACAAATGCTCCAAATATTTCTTGGAGTGAATTTTATTTCTCACACATTGGAAACATGTGTGTTCTCATCATCATGTCTTGAGAGGATTCTGGTCCAAATCCCTCTCCGCCAAGGGCTTCAAATGTAGATTTATTGGGCAAGATTTGATTGGTTGGCATTCCTTTATAATTTAAACTTCCCATGGAGGGGGGGAGTCTATAATATTTACACATAAAAATGCTTCATTGCTTACATACATTAATAATTCCAAAGTAAATTATTAACAACCCGTTTCATTGCAACATTTCATTTTCAATGTCTTGAAATTTTCTTTTATTTATAATGAAACAATGAAATTGACCATAGCTGTTTGGAATAAAAGTAAATTATACAATACTCTGCAGAGACTTACTCCCTCTTTTTTATTATTATTATTATTATTATTATTATTATTAGCACCGCGTCTTACTACCCGTTCGGGTTGTACGCACTTACGCTAATGTGCAATGGTAGGGTGATTGTGAGATGAAATGAAGGACCTACAGTTTAACGTGGAATCCGAACCACGGTAGAGGCCTGGCATTCCTCACATTCACAAGTTGTGATTAATACACATCTTGTCAGAGGTGAAGGAAGGGTTTGGCAATCACAGAAGTCTGACACCTTACCCCTAGACCACCAGGTCACCGACTTCTTTTATCTTAAAATAAAGACATTTATTAAAAACTCAGGAACTTTATAAAGCAAAATAATATACGTTGGCTTAGAAATACTCCATAATAATATAGTGTTACAGAAACATTGAGAAAAGAGGAACATCTCTATTACAAATAAAATATATTTACTTTTAATTACTACACTTACTACAACGTTAACAAGTGCTAAGCTATATTAAATTTGGACATTTCCTCTTAAATAAAGTACCCTTAAAGGCATTTTCATGGGAAAACAAGAATCACCATTTTGTTTTTGTTAAATAATGAATGCATATATACAAAATGTACTTAAATCATAAGAGCGGAATTCAACAAAATAGATTTTTTATCAAGCGTATAACCGTATGGGTGGTAAAACATGTGTTAAACAATGTGTGTATGTATATATATTTCACTTTTTGCCCTTCAGTAAACTAACTACCCTTAATTTTAAGGTTAGATATGTAATTCCAAAAACTCCTTGGGGGGAGGGACCTTATTAAAACCCTAGATATCAAGTTTTAGCTCGATCGGTAAAATGGTTTCGGCTCAAGGCCGAGACAGATAAACGGTATTGCAAAAACAATTTTTTCAGTTAGTCATGAAACATTGACATTCATCAAAATCCCGATTTTGATTTTTTTTTTCAATCACAATACTTGTTTCTCTGTGGAGTTGAGAGAAAGTAAAAATGGTTCAATTTAAATAGAATTACAAAGAATCATATATACTTAGAATTATTTTAAATACTTATATGTTTTGAATTTCACTATAATTTTATAAACAGTATTATATTATCCTAATGTGTTTTGTCAGCTTTTATAATCCATTTCAAATTAATTTTTAACCATAGGTGTTTACAATTCTTATTTCTCTCGATTCTGCTTCCTCTACATTTACAATATCCATCCTTCAGTCCTTACTATGCATACATCCTCACATTAAAATATGTTGTTTATTTATATATTATGTTGTATTGTATTAGCAAAATAATTCCTAGTAATTGTAAATAGTAATAAAAAAGTAGGCATATTTAATTTGCCCAAGATCATTAGAACATAATGGCTCATTTTGAGTTTATCAATTTGCTAGTACTAAATAAAAATGGCAACTAAATTAATGTTGGTCAAAATGAAAAATTACCCAATACTGAACATTGCTGTTTCTTTTCAATGCCAGATCTTTTAATTAACTGGGCTTTGAGAGCCAAGGATCAAAGTATTGAAAATAGTGAAGATAAATATTAGATTCTTTTTGTAGGCTACCACTAATAATCGAGGGTATAAAGGAATTGAATTTGTAATCTTTAGTTTCAATAAAATTAAGGGTATAAAAGCGCTTCTTTTGAAGCACACCTTTTAATTCCCCTATTTTTATTTTTTCACTCTATTGAATATGATTCTACTAGGGGTGTACAAAAATTAATAAAGTCAAAGGTTAGCACTAATTTCCTTTGACTTAATATACTCACAATTTTCCTTGCATCTTTGAAAATATTTACAACGCAACTAAAATTTTTATATATATTAAAACAGCAAAAAAAATTTAACCCCAGCAAGAAATATATTATTTAGTTTTGTAGCATTAAATTGTAATTTGTAATAAGGCGGACTAGCTAGAACTAGCTCAAGATAAGGATAGGTGGCCTACTTTTGTAAGTGTGGCAATGAATTTTCAAGCCCCTAATGCCATAGAGTAAGCATTACATACTGTTGATTGAATTATATATTTTTTAATGTTTCAATCTTTGAAAATAGTATTACTTAACCAGTGAAAAAGGCCCTGAAGAGAAGACAAAACCAGAATGACTCAGTGGTAGAGTTTTGCCACAAAGCCAAAAGTCCTAGGCTTGATTCTCTTGCCCAGGTTGTTATTTTTTACTTATGAATATAAACACATTTCAAGCATGTCACTTTTTTTTATAGATGGTCAAACAATTATCACGGGGGATTTTTTTTATTTAGTTTCATCTCTAGTCACAATTCTTTAACTAAAACGATCGATCGACAGCGAGGAAATATTATATTTTATATTAAATACAGTTTGTGGGAAATTTTCTTTTAAAAGACTAAGTCGATAACCACGAGTTAATTGTGCTTTACAAAGATATGGGTCAAATTTACCTTTCTAAAAACCAAATCTTCACTTTACCTATAAATTCCAAAGCATAAATAATCATGGTATGTATTAGAGGTTAAACTACCCACATTGGAATTATTTTTGTTCACATTTAATTCTTCAGTTGCTCTAGAAATAGAAATATTAACTTTTTTTTAAAGTAAATTAAGTAATTTAAATGGTAAATTACTGGTCTGGGTCTCGATTGCTAAGTTAATCTCAATCCTATAATCATAATTGGTCCTGAACCACCAATAAGCTGTATTAGAGCTCCAAAACAAATTTTACTTGAAAAATTGAAAAAGATTTTTTTAAGGAGAATCCAAAATTTTTTTGAGTCCTTGAATCTTGAACACCCATGAATTCTAGGGTCCCATCCCTAGTTTATATTATAGTTATTTTCATATAAACCACTAGCAAGCAGAATAGTAGCTATGAAAAAAAATCATATTCATAATATGATAAACAATTATTTATACATTTAAAGTTAAGACTTAGATAGAAAACTCAGGAAATAACTATAGCAAAATATCAAAATTTTTAATTCTTCTACCAATTTTTAATTCATCTACCTATTTGGAACTATCTGATTCATTAGATTAAAATTTTTTAAACTTTGTTATTTATTTCCTGAGTTTTCTATCTAAGTCTTAACTTTAATTAATACCACTCCTTACTTTAAAAATGTTTTCTAAAATGTTAATTATTTATATATGTTTAAAATCTATAATCTGGAATCTTTTTCAGATTCTCAAACCTTAAACACTTGAGGGCTTAACTATTATAATTTTGTTTTCAGGAGATATGGATTTTGTTGATGGTTGCACTTTGTTTGCTGAGAGTGATCATGATGATGTGGATGTGGTGTCCTTGGAGCAGTACCCCCAAGCGTCTGAAGGAGACGACGGATACCCTCACTACCAGTCCTACCGCCCTGGGTGGGGAAGACCCCCTCCGCGCCACCGCGAGTCAGTTTCTTACTATCGCCTCTTCCCACCTGACTCTCCTCACATGGACTGTGACCCTCCACCCACACCGGTACCCCCAGGTAGCAGACCTCTCCCCATGTATGAAGCACCACCTGAGTATGAACCCCCGCCTGAGTATGACGCAGCCCGGCGCAAGCGAGTTCTTCGTGAGGTGGACCGCAACATCTCTACAAAGCTCAAGTCAAAGAAGGGAGACCATGGCCGGCACAACTCTGCCTCCATGTCGGAGGTGGGGCCCCCAAGGGCGTCCTCTAGCAGTTACCAAGAAGGAGGCGGTGGCGGTTCACGCCAACACAGGGCTGTAGGGGCCCCTTTATACTCCAGTTCATGTGGTGGTGCGAGAAAAAAGGCCTTGTCTCGTGTCATGGGGTCGAGTGCTACTGCCATGATGGATATGTTTCCTGCTAGCACCTCGGACATAGACTTGGACCGACCTGTCCAGAACGTCAAAATTGAGCGCCATGAAGAGAAGAAACCGTCGGCTGCCAATAGCAACACCTTTCCAGGTTAGTTTGGGTACTATCCATTTGGGTGACCTGAGTCTACATATACTTTAATGTGGAATGCCTAGTCAGATACATCATCATCATCATTACCTATTTACAGCTTGTGGTTAGGTCAGTTTGGTAAAATGCCTCCTTATTCCTCTATCCTTCCACCATTCTTCCTCCTTTAATTCCCTCCATTCTTCTCCTCTCAATTGCATGCTTTTTGTTATCTACTCTTTCCATCTCTTTCTTGGCCTTTCTTGCAGTCTTTTATCTTCATACTTCATTTTCAACATTTTCTTTTACATCCTCTCCTTCATCCTCATTACATGCCCATACCATCTCAGTCTTGCTTTCTCTACTATCTCATGTACTCCTCGTACCCCCACTCTTTTTTGGATAACTTCATTCCAAATTTTGTTCCTCCTCAGGACTGCTAACATGTTCCTCACAAACTTTACAATGGGTACAAAGTATGCACTGTACAACAAACACTTACACTTCACTGGCACTCCTCTTCTCCATAGCAGGTCTCTTACGCATTTATAGAACAACTTTCCCTATTGTGTGTTGTTAGATCCTCTCTACTTCCACCTTTCGCCTTAATCACGTTTACAAGATATTTAACTTTCTGTACTTTTCTCAGCTTTACTCCATTCAACTTTATAGCTTTACTAGGCCTTATTATCCTCTTCCTTGTCACTACCATCACTTCACATTTTGCCATGCTAAATTTCATTCCACACTTTTTCACTTCCTCATTGTATTCCTGTACTTCCTCTTCGTTCTCCTCCCATACCATCTTGTGATCAGATTGTGCCTTAATACACATACACATATTAACCTCTGAAATGTCAGCCAGATTCAAAAATAAAATTTTGGTTGCTCACATTGGTTTGCATGTGTACTAGATGTCTGGCTCATCTAGTCTGGTTTGCTCATGTACTAGATGTCTGTCTCATCTAGTCTGGTTTGCTCGTGTACTAGATGTCTGGCTCATCTAGTCTGGTTTGCTCGTGTACTAGATGTCTGGCTCATCTAGTCTGGTTTGCTCGTTTACTAGATGTCTGGCTCATCTAGTCTGGTTTGCTCGTGTAGTAGATGTCTGGCTCATCTAGTCTGGTTTGCTCGTGTAGTAGATGTCTGGCTCATCTAGTCTGGTTTGCTCGTGTACTAGATGTCTGGCTCATCTAGTCTGGTTTGCTCGTGATGTGGAGGTGGGGTTGTATTGAGAAAGAGTGGGGAACTATTTAGGGAAAATACCAAAAGTACAATCCCACATCCCCATCACCAGCAAACCAGACTAGATGAGTTGGATATTTAGTCCACATGCCAACCAAAGTGATTATTAAAAATTAAACTTTTGAATCTGATTGGCATTGATTAAGGGCGAATTTCCCTCAATACATTCTCTTACTATTTAACAAAGGCAAAAACTTTTACCCGAGACGTCAGTTTGCAACAAACTGGCTTTATGATCTTAAGGCCAAGATGCATAACTACTAGTTGCACTGGTGTTGTTTTGTAAGTGTGATTTTATTTTTTCTATCCACCTTAGGTTCATTCCATGTCATATCAACACAACTGCAAAACTGACCCCCTACAGTTTTGATAGCTATGTTATGGTCACTATAAATATGTACAAACATATATATTTTCAGCGCTCAAACTACTTGAATAGACAAGAGTTATAAATGATAAAAAATGTGCAAATAAATTTGTTGTTCCAAGCATTTTTGATAAGTTATAAGATAAGTTGTATAAACCCAAGAGCTCAAATTAAATGCTTTATACTTAATATTTTGAATGGTAGTATTAAAAATAAAATAAAACTAATATATTTTCAAAATATTTTAAATTTGGAATTCTTAAAAAACTTCATAGTGGTAACTTAGTTGTTTGCTAAAATTCTTATTTGGGACCTACATAGTATTATAAAACTGCAATAAAGGCTGAATTATATCAGCATTTTTCAAAAGTTTATTACTTGTACAAAAATCACACATACCCCTGTACATTAAACACATTTATTAAGTCTTTCTTTGTACTTAATGCTATCCTAGCAATGACGTTGCTGTTTATTGTTTGAGAAATTTTTATATTACGGCTCAGAACTTAATTTGATGGTAAATGATAGGCTCGGGCCTTATTTATGACACATTACTTGGGAGCTTTTTAAGAACCTAATTTGAGCTCATTTTGAGCTTGCATACTAGGGCTCTGCGAGTACTCTTATTCCGAGCTCGTCGCTTAAGCTTGAGGTCAAGATCAAACGTTTTGTAGGCTCGTCATTTTCGAGTTTACACTTGATGTACTTAATAATCAATTTTTATAATGCAATAGTAAGCATAGTCTAATTAATTGAGATAGTTTCAGCATGTCCACTTATAAATCATTCGGTTGCTTAACAAATTGTTAAAAATTAATTTTAATTTTCACATTAACAATGTAACAGAGCTTTAAAACCACTTTTAACCAGTAAATGTATTCAATATTGTTGTCCAATTTGAATTATACTTGAGTGAAGCTGTTTACTTGTGTTGCCATGACAAAGCAATGAAAATAAAAATAGCTAAGAAGATTACTAAATAATTGAATGGTTCTTTTTACTATTTTTACCTGGTCCCTTTCTAAAATAATGATTTATGTTAAATTAAAAATGTAATATAGAATATATTATTATATTAAATGTTTTCAAACTTAAGATATTTAAAACTAGTACTAATTAATACATTTAGTTTCAAAACTAGCTCTAGTTTAGTAACTATTTAGTTATAGAATTATGTTGGTTAACGTGTTTAAAATCAATGTTGATCTTATTTATTGCAATACATATTTTACCAAACTTACCATATTTATATTAAAAAAGCTTTTACTATTTCATATTATTGCTAGAAATATTATTTTAGTCATATTATTTTTAATTTAAAATATCTGCATCAACTTTTATAAGCATTAAAAATTGAAGTAAATTTCTCAATAATGTCTAACGAGAGCCCGTATAACGCGCATGTGCAACTACACATAGAGGAATGGAAATGGAAGAAAAGACGTGATCATGCACAATTACACTAAGGAATAATAAATGAAATACGAAACACTTCAAATTTCTTTGTTTATGATTCTTAGGTTTTCTTATAGGATAAATTAAGTTACTGAAGCATATTTTGGGGAAATATTATTAAAACGTTAATTTTATTAACTTTTTATCAAGACAGTGTGGAAACACTCTACAATAATGTAAAGTGATAGTGAAGGAAGCCAACCTTAAAGGATAGTTAGGCTAGGCTTAGATATAAATAAACACACTTCTCTATTTCTGCTTACACTTTTACACTTCCCACATCAATCAATTATAATTCACAATGGACGACAATATTGAATTAGTTTACTGGTTGAAAGTACCGTATTAATGACCTGAAAATAAGCTGCATTTTTTTCCCAGAAACACCTTAATACGGGCTATAAATGTACTCTTAGATAATAAATACCAAATTTTGTATCTTTAAGATGTGCATATAGTAATATCGATATATATTGAATTAGTAACTAATCGCCACAACAGATGGTGCAATATGCCACTTAAAATAGATGAACCTTGATTTTCTGTGTATCTTATTTGTGCCAACACAAAGATGGTTGCCAAAACCTTCAAGATTAGTTTATTCACCACATTCTACTGGCATATATTTTTACTATTTTAGGAGACAAAGTGGATTTTATTTGCCTTATAAAAATTTAGCTGCACTACGTTGATTGAAGTTGCTATTCTTTGGTGAGATAGTTTAGGTGTGTGTACTAAATTCGGAAATGATAAGAAGGCAGCCCATATTGCAAACAATTTAACTGTAACAATTTGGTTTTCTCTGCAAGTGATCTCAATTTAACTGTAAATACCATTTTTGTATTTCCTCTTCAAGTGATTTAATATGAAGTGATCTCATTTTCAGTATAAATATTGTTTTTCCTCTTCATTTGGCTTAGTAAACAGTGATTTGATTTTAACTATAAATATTGTTTTTCCTTTTTAAGTAATTTACATAAAATGATTTTATTTTATTAATTGTGTATTGTTTTTCCTATGAAAATGGTTACAAATTTGGGGTGCTGCTTATATTCGATGGCGCCCTATTTTCGGGTCAATACGTTAGTTTTAAAGCCCTATTATGTAATTAACATGAAAATTGGTAGTAATTTTAACAATCTGTTAAGCTACCAAATGATTTATAAGTGTAAATGCTGATATTATCAAAATTAAATAGCCTATGTTTACCATTGTTTTAAAAATTGATTATTACAAGCTCAAAAAATGACAAGCCTACAAAACTTTCGATCTCAAGCTTAAACGACGAGCTAGACTAGAAGCTCGACATCCGAGTACTTGCAGAGCCCTAGTATTTTCTATTATTCTATTATATTTATATTTCCTCTTATGTTCATAATTTTTTTCCAAGATCTGGATTTGAAGGTAAATTAGCAATTCAAATTTCTAAAATAGTGCATTTGACCCAACTCTAAGTGAAAGTTAAAACTATTCTTTGACTTAATGACTTTTCTTTGTGTTTATTTAGTTTCACTCAGACTTTTCTTTGTGTTTATTTAGTTTCACTCAGACTTTTCTTTGTCTTTATTTAGTTTCACTCAGACTTTTCTTTGTCTTTATTTAGTTTCACTCAGACTTTTCTTTGTCTTTATTTAGTTTCATTCTGACTTTGCTTCACATATAAAAAATAATCTTTGCACCCTCTTAATAGCCATAATATTTTAATATCTTGCCTCGAGTGATGACCTTGTAAATCTCAGATTTATCTGATTTTTGTAATCCCACACTATTGTACCCCAGCAAGCAGTGCCGGCCCATCTGGTCATAACACTCGGCTGGTAGAAAGGTGCGCCGAGGATGATGGTCCTTCTGCACCAGATCTGCAGCTCGACTGGCTCACGTCAGATAGTGAGAGTGATGATGACTCGGACGATGACAGCGGCATTGAGGTGGTCAGCGTACAGTGCAAACAGCAGGTTTGTGGTCTAGTTTGTTACTATGAAGGGAGGGAGCTCATCATACCAGACTTCACTGGACCTTAGGTTGGTTGTCTTATAGAGGAACCACTTGGCACTTTAACTCCACTAGGACGACACCAGGGATTTTTATGTGTCTGTTAAAAACCAGGATTTTCACAAAAAAGTAAAAAAAAGACAGGAAAATTTGTGAATCCAAGACATTAAACTGCAAGCTTTAAATAGTAGGACTTTGCATAGTAGAAGGGAATGGAATAAATAAGCACACTGATTTGAATGCATGTCTTATCTTTACTCCCTCCCTTTTCTCCTTGAAATATTAGGTTTCAAACACCTGTATGCATTTCCCCATCAAGGTCATATCATCCTGTTCTAGACACCACTTTCATAAGTTTCTTTTATGGAAAATGAAATTTCATTCCTTTATAGGCTTACTACTTTAAACATTGTCCGGAAAAATGGGAATCCCTTATGGTAAACCTAGAAATCACAGGAAATTTTAAATCAAGAAAATAGTAGTAACCCTGCACAGTGAATAATTGCACAGATTAAACTCATTGGAAGTTAATGATAAACTTGCTTTGTTTCTTTTAGCAGCCGGTGCAGGTTGTGGACCTCACCCAAGAATCGGATGAGGAGATGTTTGCTGAGGGCAATGATGCCTCTGTTCCTATTATCTCTGAGGCAGTCTCAGCCCCACCCGGCATCACTTCAGTGACCCCTCCCCCGGTTCACCGGGGGCCGTTTGTCCCTTACACACCACTGGTGTCCCCAGTTGTCCCCAGCCCTCTTTTCCGGTTCCGCCTGCCATCGTGCCGCTACCAGTGTGCCCCTGCCCCAGTCGAGGACCTGTCTGAACATGGAGGCTCTAGCCGCACCAGCTGCATGCATAACCATGGCGCCCACGTCAACTACCACCATCCAGCTGCGAATGCCACCACAGCTCACTGGATCCATGGACACAATTTGGGATCACAGCAGCCCCCACCTTCTCGGGGTTGCACACGAGGTGTACCGGCCATTTATCTTGGTAACTAATTTTTCTTATCATCTTTTTTTGTATTTCGCTAGTATCCTCTTTTTTATTAAATAATAGATGGCTTCATACACAAAAATAAAGGTGGATTGAATCCACTTTTTTTTGTATCTGAAACATCATTTTACCTATCAATTCAGAATCCTGAATCTAAATCTTAAAAAACTCAAAAAACATAAGTGATTGTCTTTCCCACACAAATAGTAAGACATCATCAACTGTTCCAAGCCTGTGGCCAGGTCAGTTTAGTAAAATACCTCTCTCTTCCAATCATTCTTCCTCCTTTAATTGCTTCAATTACTCTCCTCTCACATTGTTATCTGCTCCTTCCCATCTCTTTCTTGACTTCTCTTAAAGTCTTTTTCCTGCAAACTTAATTTCCAACATTTGCATCCTCTCTTTTTCCATTCTCATTACATTACCATACCATCTCAGTGTTGCTTCCTCAACTATCTCATCTACTCCCACTCTTTCCAAGATAACGTTATTCCTTATCTTGTTCCTCGGGACAGCTAACACAAACTTCATTCCCATTTCTTTCACTTTCCAGTCTCTCTCACATTCCCTGTCCATGCTTCTGCTGCATATGGGATTGGGAATAAAGTATATAGTGCTATATAGCTCTTCCTTACCCTTCAAGCGCAATTTTATTCACCATAGCAGGTCTCTTACACAGCAATTGGTGCCACCCCAGCCTTAGTTTGAAGAGTGAAGATATAAAGCCCAACCTAACAATTTGAATTAACTATCCATGGATCAAATCACTACTCAAAACTTATCGATGTAGAATATTTGCACACCTCTATAAACTTAAAATTTTGGAGTTTCAGAGAGTTTACAATTAATTAGAACAATTACTAGAACTCTCCTAAAACCCAGATTTTTAATTGCTTATACAACCCTCTCTTTTTCTCTCTCTCAAATCTTTTTAATTCAAATTCGAGGGTTTTGAGCAATCAAGGATTCAAGAGCCTCATCTTTGGTTTATATTTTAAATATTCGCACACCCCTATCAATAACCAATAAACTGGTATTGAGGTCTCTATTAAAGTAAAGTCATTATTGGCTCCTCCTCACCTTTTTTTTTAATCAATCGCATCTCTCACATAATTTAAAGGACTCAAAGATTTGTAAACACAAGTGATCTGTACTTAGTAAATAAAATCTGTTCAGTGTAGGAATTGTTTTCTGAAAGGCCCTTTTCCCTACCAGAAATCTATTATATAGTAGGATATTGGTAGGAAAAAATACCTTTCAGAGATTAATTCCTACAGTGAATGGAGTTTAGATTCAAGGCCTTTATTGTGTTTGATCCCCTTTAGCGGATTTTTTTAACCTTGGCTTTTTTCAGCGGACCGACCTTCTCCGTTCACCACGTACCACCAAGGTAACACGGCATCCACACAGATTAATGCAGCTCCTGGATACCTCCCCGCACCTGCGCCACGCATCTACCCAGTCCATGAGCGCCTGTGGCACTCTCAGCAGCGCATGCAAGAAATACAACGGCGTCGGATGGACCAACATCAGCACACCATGCAGATACACGGGTAGGCGACTCTTTGGGCCGGGACACGCCTGTAGTGCATGAATCAAAATCATCCCATCCAGACACACGTGTATAGAATGGCTTAGAAAAATGGTTTTGTTAATTAATTAATTAATTACTCCAGTACTATATTAGTATACATTTTAATTGCATTTTTCAAATTTTCATTTTTATTTACAAACTATCTTGATTCTAATAGGACGGCTACAGACTGGAAAAACCTGAAAAAGACGGAATTTTTTGACATCGGGGAAAGCAGGGGAATGTCAGGAATTAAATTAAAAATTACTTTTTTTTAAGTCGATGATTTTTAATACTCGACTAATTCTGCACCTAAACATTTGAATAAAAAGGAGAGATTTGGTTTCTCAATGTTATATTTACAAATTAGTGTCAAGGTCCTTTTTTTAAATAACCTTGTTGAAGATGGTTTTAAAGAGCCATATCTATTGTGGAGCGTATAAACTATTTAAATATATATCTATATAAGTACATGCTGTCCTCAAAGGTGTAACATTTGATGCCAATTATCCAAGAATTCAATTAATATACGACACATGGTTTTGCAAAGGCTATTTTAGTGAATAAAGTGTGGCCTATTTTTGTGTCCTTATGAGGATATCGCATAATAAAAATAATTCCTTTTTAATGGTCTGATTTGTAGATTTCATAGGTCACTTATTTGATCTTTCAAATTTATGAAATTTTTGAGGATCATTTAAAGTTTTTGAGTCAAGATATTTTACTGTCTTGATCTTGAATTTTTTAGTCTGGCACATCTCTACTATTATTTTAACTAAATTGATAAGTCATACATAGTGTTGTTGCCTCTTGTTATTGAACAAGATAGTATGGAGCTGGTTGTTTTGGTGTCTGAAAAGTTCCTAATCTGAACCAGACAGTTAAAGCTATTTTTAAAATATTTAAAACTAAAAATAATCAGTCACCAGTCAACCCTTAATCAAATTTAACCCCGAAAACCAAGTGTATATTTTTAGTTGTTGAATTAAAAACTCCCTATATATTATACATTTTATACAAAATCATTATAGCTATTTTCAGAACATTTGGATCGTAATTAAAAATAGTCTCGAACAGATGGACTACCTTGTAAAATATGAGAAATAATATCAACGCCACTCCCAAGAAACAGGTGTTCACCAAACTATTTGTACTGTTGAGCTAGCTCCAGTCAATAGTTAGCAGTATTGCCACATTTGTTTAGTTTGTACTAATAAAAAGATGAGAGGGACATGAGTTCTGCAGGTGTATATTTCATTGTACATTTACTAACTTGTAAAATTGTTATCGGTGCAGTGAAACTGGTACCACACTTTAGAAAAGAAAGGGGAGAGGAGCATGAGGTCTCTTTGATGGATCATTCTAATTACAACTATTGAGAAGTTTTGCTCGAGTAGAAACTAAATGTTCTTTCAGTTTTCTAGTACTAAAATAACCTACGACCATGACAATTTATTATCGAGTCTTACTACCCATCTGAGCTAAACAAACGTATATATGTACTAATTATTCAAATGTACCAGGAATGAGGAAGGTTGAATTAAGAGGAAGAGTACCCGCATTTACCCACTTCAATGGCCACATGATCTAAGGCATCACTCTCGCAGTAGACTATACTGGCAGATGATCGAGAGATTGGGGTTTGAATCCCATTTGGGTGTAGTGAAGCTGGTTTTCCCTAAATGGTTTTTTACTCTCCCTCCATGCAAATGTAAGTACTCTCCCTCCACATTCAACTTTCCTAATAACGAACACATTAGCTTAATTAATACAACCTGGACGGGTAATGAATGGGGCTGAAAAGTACCCACATTTTCTTGATGGGAGAGTGTAAAACCATTTAGGAAAAACCACCTTCATTACACCCAATATGGATTTCGAACCTTCATGACCAATCTCCCCATTGGCAGTTTAGTTTATTGCGAGAGTGACGCCCTAGACCATTCAACCACTGGAGAGGAAGACATGACTTCAGTCTGCTTTATTTTATGGTGGATCTTGTTCAGATATTCAAACGTTATTTAATACACGTTCCTTTTTAAAATCTTAGAACGTCTAAATAATTTTTTTTTGTGTGTGGGGGAGTTGTTATTAATAAAATAATTGGTTGCCAAATAAGTGGATGCAGAGCATTCTCGGGATTTCCTAGTTAAATAGAGTTATCATAAATATTATTCAACCTGCATCGATAGCCACATGAACCGAGCTCATCTAGTTTGGTTTTCTGGTAACAGGGAGGTTGAGACCCGAATCCAGGGTGGACGATTTCCCACTCGCATATCCAATAAATGAGACAATTTCTCTAAATTATTCTTTATTCATACCTGCCCCATTAGTGCATTTGGATAACCTTACCGGTAGTAAAATGACATGGAAAATAAAACAATATTATATAAGACATGGTTATTTCTTTAAGAAAAACCTGTTTTCGCTTTTTGAGGTAGTTTGTAATATAAATTAGGATGAAGGTACGGGAAAGGTGGATATAAAACATATAAAAGGGAACAAACATAATATATTGTATACAATGAAAGGAAGAACACAGTTCACACTTTACATTTCTGCCTTCGGACAAAGAGGTGTTGGTTGTTTCGATCCACTAGAGATGAGCCACTCGGATCTTCGAATCCTCGAATCCACCGAATCCTGACAAGTATTCGAGATTCGAGGATTCGGTGTTTTACTGGATTCGATTGTCGAATCTTTCACCTCATAAACAAAGAATAATATTTTGAATAAAAAAAATTACTTGGCTAAGTCTTCTTGAAAAGCACAATTAATCCGTAATCTTTATTTTGTCGTACAAAAGAGATTTTCATGAATAAAGTCATTTTTTTAAAAAAAAAATGTTGGGTATGGAAAATCTTACGTGTCTACTACACTACCCTTCCACCTCTATGGGAAACTTTGACTCGACCGTTTCAGCACGTGCTAACTTCTAAAACTTTCACCTCACGAACAACAACTTGTAAATATTTTAATGAACACATTAAAACTCTTCAAAAACTGAAAATCAAAACTAGAATTACAAATAAACTCGAAATAAATAAAACAAATTATGGCTTTTTAACAGAAATAAGAACACATTACACATGATACAAAGTCAGCCGCCATTACACACAATACAATGTCGGCCGCCATGATGTATATTATGTTTATTTGCGAGAGTGATGATTAAAATAAAGATAATGTTAATTATTCTTATTACCAACAGGTTTTAATTATCTACAACTATGCAAAGAACCCCAATTTATGGCATACGATCCTTAAGCTAGACATTTTGTTGGGTTTCATGAAAAATAAATATTGTCAACAGTCAAAACATCGATAAAACTGTTTATTTATGTCTACCCGCCTACGTATTGTATATCGATTGTTTGTTTAAAATAGAGTCAGGTAAACTGATCACTTAGTAGGTGCTTTCGAGTTTTAAGAATCAAATAACGACTCGCTAATTCATTATTTGTTTTGAAATTGAGTTTAACTAGAATACATTTTAAAATGTGTTATTTAAGTTAATTGTAAAAATATTCAAACGTAGTCCTGCCTTATAAAATGGGAATGAACATATTGGAGTCGAAAATATGTTCATGTTTTAAATAAAATATATTCTCTGAAATCAATATATCGCAATGATCGAATATATTTCTTGTTTTCTACGCGAAGATAGATAATGGATATATAATAAAATAATAATAAAACATATTTAGGCATTATTGAGTTCACTATTTCCAATGTATGTTTAATTGTTAAGCATGTTGTTTTAGTCTTTATTAAAAATATCCGTTTGTATTTTTATTTTTGCTATCTTATTAAAATAAATTATAATCCTTCAATTATGATTAAAGTTGATCAAAGGTTAACTAGGCCTAATCTGTTTATTTCACATGTTATTTTTAGACTCTTAACTCATTATAACAACACTTTTAAAAATAACTAAAAGACACTCAAATTTTGATTGATTTGATTTTTTAAACAAAAATATGAGTAAAGATCGTTTAATTTGGCTGGATTTTAACCTGTATTTTGCGGGTTGTTGGGGTTGATTAAAATTGAAAGCAAGATTGAAATAAATCTCAATTTACAGTTTAGGCCTATATTGTGTAATGATGGTCTATTTGTAAATTATTAAAATTTCTAACAATTTGCTAGGATTCGGATTCGAGATTCGAAAATAAAATGTAGATTCGGATTCGAGATTCAGATTTGAGAAATAGTGGATTCGACCCATCTCTACTATCCACCTTTCCTATACCTTTTTGGACAAATATTAAGAAATTTGAAGCAGTCAAAATACCTTTCATAGTTTTCTTGTTAATCGATTATAAATAAATCGCCTTGGAAACCCAACGCGCCTGTGGGGATCCATCCCCTTAAGGTATAGCCATATGAGCACTACATATCAAATTTGAACAAAATACATTAGGGATGTGCGAGAACAATTTTTTTCAATCTGAGACGATCTCGATACGAGAAGATAAAAAAGTATTGAGACACGAGAACGAGACAAGAAAACATCCTTTGAAAGTACAAAAATATAAATTCTGTTTAAGTAAATAAATAGTTTATAGAGTTCCTTTTTAACATCTGAGCTGGCACTTACTTTAGATTGTCTTATATGTAGTTCATTCAAAAACTTGAGATATAACGCACACACATTTTAAATGCAATTAATAAAATGGTGATAGGTAGTTACAATGAACACCATTTATAATTTAATTTTGTAGTGTAACAGCTTATATTGTCAAAGTTTGATATTGAAAAACAATATTTATAACTAAAACCTTTCTTAATGAAGGCTGTTTTTTGTATTCAGACTTGTTATTAATTCCAAAAAATATACTTCAAAATAAAACCTAGTACACAACATTCATTCGTGCATTGCTATAGTTATAAAAGTAATCTAATACTTGTTTTTGTCTATACTTTGTGGTAATTGTTAAGGTTAAATTATCATTGTTACTTCACTTAACAACTACTCATCTGGATTTTTTCATTTTATTTTCCTCACTAAAGTCTGTTTTCAAATTGCTTGTTTAAAATGTATCCTTGTTTAGTTACTTTAGATATTATTTTGTTTGAAACAATTTTATAATGTATTTTGGACACTTGAAAAGTTGATAGAATCTTTATCAGTCAAATTTAAAACTGAAGAAATGTGTTCAAATGTGGGGTAGGCTTTCTCCAACAAAATATTTTCCCTTATTGTCATTTAAACTGGTCTATGCACCTTTTAAGTAAAATTACTCCATGTTCAAAATAAATATACCATATTGTCTTAATAATAGACTGTCTTCTCTTCTTCCCGCCACTTTTAGTTATTGAATTGAAGATATAAGACTTAAAATTTGTATCTAATTTATTAGTTAGTTAAGCAATATTATTAACACATTCCATGCCATAAATGACCTTAAATCTGCTGTATCCAAACGCCCATAGTCGACTATGGTGGATTAACAAAACTAACTTAAACAAACTCCACAAAACTTATATCAACATGGTTCTACTTTATGATTCCTAACGCTTTTGTTAGATGGTACTTGAATATTCATTTTAGTATTGGATTTCTTTGTTTTCATTTAATAAAGATGATTTCTTTTCTTTCTTTTTTTCTTTACATTTCTCATCGTGATGAATAGGAAAAGTGATAATTTGAGAACTTAAAGCATAAAGCATAGAATTGAAGTAAGTTAAGATGAAGAAATAGGGGATTTACTAGTTTATCCAAACTCGGAAAATGAACTAATTCCTTCTGATACAGAAAGTGAAGGTGACATTGATGTTGATACCTACATTGAAGCAATATTCAGTCCACTAGATTCTTCTCCACTTTAACACTCTTACCCTTTAAATCCTACTGGAAACCAGAGGTAAATTTGGCCAGTCATTCTCCTGAAGAGTTGGACATTTGTGATTTTATTTTTTACCCCAAACTCTTATAAACATTTAGTTAATCAACCTAATCTCTTTGCAGATCAAGCCATCAGTTAAGTGCCACACCTCTTCACAAAATATTCTATGTGCGAGTCTTGGGTTCATGTGACTATGGAAGAAATGAACAAATTTCTAGGCCTGAAGTTCGTCACAGGGAATATAAAGAAACCAAAACTAAATATGTATTGGACAGATGATCCTGTTTTTGGCACGTCAATTTTTTCAAAAACACAGTTCCACAGTTGATTTGAGGCTATTTTCTCCTTTACTGCAGTTTACACTAAAATGATTCTTGTGAACTCGACAAAATTAAACCTATTCTAGAAGATGCTGTCAAATAAATTTTACCTAATGTACATCCATCCCATCATAACAGGTGGCTCCGACGAGGGTTGCTTCATTTCTGGGTATACAACTTAGATATGATTGTGTAATATGGCATAGTGATAAGAATGGCGTGTGAGTATTCTTCCAGGTACAGAAATGTATATTGGTAGTCTATGAAAGATGTGGAAGGACCCTAGAAACAACTGTTTTGGAATTACTACAACCTGGTCTTCATCAAGTATATGAAATGTACATACAGTTATTACAATAGTGTCAAGCTATCCATAAACCTACACAATAAACAAACCTTAACATGGGGAACTAGTCAGATGACTCGAGGTCATCCTAAAGACTTCAAAGAGTAGAAAGAAGAGTTTCTTGCTTTGGCATGAATCTATCTCAATTTCATCATGAACCAGACTCACCGAAACTTAAAGAGTAACAGCCCAAAGGCGAGCTCCATTCAAGATCCTCCATATATACATGATGGGAAAATAAAACAACATATTCTCCTGCAATTTTCCCTAACTAAAGAAGTTACAACAACCACAAGAACCTACAGTGTGTGTTAAAATAAATAAAAATAAAAAGTTAAACCAGCCGGTCGAGCACGGATCTTTTCATTGTGCACGTCATATGCCATGATGGCCGAAGGTATGACAGCCATCTTCGGATGCAAAATCATAACTGCGAGCATGGAACGCTATGTCATAACCACTATGGTGCATATGATGACGTGTAAACTTTGATGGGCGCTAGTGTGGGAATAGAGTGAGTTGGCAATCATGATAGCTGTTTTAGCTATGTATATTATAGGGTTGGTAGCACCATGAAGTAGTTGAACACCAATCAAAATACCTATTTTGCCGCAAGTTTCAAAACATTGCCATGTGAGTTGCAATGAACTTGATGAACGTAAATAATCTTTATTCTTAGTATTTTAATTTTAAATCATAAATGTATATAGTTAAATATGGTTATATTAACACTAAAATGTATTGGTTAAGGTAATAACCCTAAATTGTAAAAAAGAAGTAGTATGCTCCTTACAAACTTAATTCCCATGGTCTTTGCTTTCCTTGTCAATGTCCATGTTTCTGCTATATGTGACTATAAGTACATACACCATGTACAGCACTTCTCTTCTCTATAGCAGGTATCTTAGAAACAATGATAAACCATACCTTGTATGTATCCTGGTTAGGGGCTTGCCTATCCATACCCAAAATACAAAACGGAAATAATAAACCGTACCTTGTTTGCTAGGCAAGGTATTCACATGGGTAGTAAATTGGGGAATCTTTGGATCAGCAAAACTGATCTACCACGCAACTGTTTGTGCATACCCAGCAGGCAATACTTCACTCGCAAGTTTTGACTCTTGCTTGAGTAGTCGCCAATCACACTATCTATTCGTTAAATGCAAGTAACCAAATAGACTACACACGTGGTTTTTAATATATAGAGTAATGGAGTCAAAGGCTGAAGGAAATTTGTCTTAATGCTTCCTTCTTGTTCATAGATCTTAATACTGATAGGTAAATTTCCTGGTCCTTTTTGTGTCCAGAAAACTACTCTGTTGTGATGTGTTTAAAATCTTAATGTTTGGACCTACTATCTTAAGATAATTGTTTAGGCTTTGCCTTTCCTTTTAATGTTTGCTCCCCTTGGGTTATAAAATACGTGCTATCCTATATAAAAAATTGTTACATCAGTTGAATATAACAAAATAAATGAATGAGATTATTTACATGCTTATGTGTTTGTTGCAGGCGTCCTCGTGATGTGATGTTGGACCACATGTACCACCAGCCCCCACCGCCCTCGTATATGATCCAGCATCATGCGCCACCTCCTCACCACCATCACCACCATGGTTACGGGCATGTCCACCCCCATGGCTGCCCACCCTTGCCAACCCCACAGCAACCTACCGTGTATAGTCGGCCTGAGGTTGTGGCCACCCCTGCTACCTCGGTCATACCACCACCTGGAGCCATGGTTAGTGTACTCTTGAATGTTGTGTTCATCCCACTGGGAGTGACCATATGTGAGGTTGGGGAGGCTCACCTAAGTTCATTCCTAATATAATGTAAGTGCTTTTTTGTTGTCATCTTAAAAGTTTCCAGCAAATATTTGTGTTTAAAGCTAACCCGACTTAAAGCAGGTGTCAAGTGATCCTAACTGTTGGACTCACATTACTCATGGTCTATGTTCCTGAAGAGGTCAGGAATAGAATTTAAAACTGGTTCACGTTATTTTGTTTTACACATGCACATTTTTAAGCCTGTGCAAATCCAAGACTTTCTATTTCAAGTCTAATTCAAAACTCTTTTACTAACATGAATAGATTCTGAATTCACTATCATGTTTGTGAACTTTTCACTTTGAACCTGAAAAAAGGAATTTTATGATTTAATTTTTCTGAATTAAAATAAGAATTAAATATGATCACATGAATTACATCAAATGTTATGGTAAAATTGTTAATTATTTGATTGACTATGTTAATTTCTATATAAAGCTTAATTGTTGAAAAATTGTTTTTTTTTTCGAGATTCAGATTTTAAGTTTAATTGTGTCAAATTCAAATATGAGATTTTTTTATTTGAATTTTTGAATCAAATACAAATCTTACACTCAAATTTGGATTCAAAAAGCCATGCACAGGTTTTCAATTTTTGTTATGATTTACAGAATAATAAAGTGTTAATGACTTTGGTGTCAAATGTTTGAATTAAAAGATCTTAATTTCTCTCTTTGGATGGTGTTTTAATGGACAGATGTATGAGAGAGTCAGAACCCACACCACTGTAATCAAAACAAGGTTGCAAGACAGTTGAAAAACTGTGCATGCGAGGGAAAAACAGTAAATTTCACAAAACACCTAAAAAGAGACTGGAAATTGAAGAATTTTTGGCATTTTGTCTAAAAGCTTTATGTATATACTGAAATAATTAGAAAAAATAACTGCTTTGCCTCGACCCCTTAATCATGACCCATGTATAAACACAAAGCAGCCCCCAAAATATTTAACATGTATTGTATAACTTGGCAACTCTCCCACTCAATTTATCCCCAGAAACATGCTGCATCTAATTCCCTAAAAGTGGTTAAATCATCCTTTTCTAAACACTTACAGTATATTTCTTACCATTGATTAAAGTTTTTTAAATTAAATTAAATTTCTCGATAGCCCTTCTCCAATCTTAACTCAAGTTTAGAGATGTAAATTCCTTCTTAAAAACACATGAAATTTTTAAGTAAGAAAAAAAATGGCACATTAATTAAGGAAAAAGAGGCACATTTCAAAAGGTCTTCTAGTGTTGTGTGATATACAAACATTGATATAAAAGGTGTTGGGAATGGTTTTTGTGTATGGTGACTACAGACAGGAAAAATTTGGAAAAGTCGGGGAATTTTTTAATGTCAGGGAAATGTCATGGAATTTAATACAAAATAGGTAGAAGTCAGGGTACTTGACTGATTCTTCTCTTAAACATTTAAACCAAAGTGAGAGATTTGATTTCTCGATGTAAACAAAATCCATTGCCTATATATATATATATTTGGAAGAAGGTACAGGAAAGTTTGATATGTGTCCTATCATCCTTTACTAATTTCCTTTTTCTCCCATTTGTGTTTTTTGGTTTCCTCTTTTAGGAAGTTGCATTGCACGTTTCACACTCCTCCCTGATTAGTTCCAATAGAATGAAACCTAGGTCAGGAGATTGGGCGATAGCGATCGATTTTCATAAAGAGGCAGCCAATACCTCTGTCTAATGGCACCAATGTAAAGTGTGAACTGTGTTCTTT
Organism: Timema genevievae; assembly: GCA_902155825.1. Taxonomy (NCBI): domain Eukaryota; kingdom Metazoa; phylum Arthropoda; class Insecta; order Phasmatodea; family Timematidae; genus Timema; species Timema genevievae. The sequence continues at coordinate 41,351 of CABFWO010000221.1, read as the reverse complement.
TCATTGTAAAAGTCATATTGTGCTTGTTCTCTTTTCATTGTAAAAGTCATATTGTGCTTGTTCCCTTTTTTATGTTTTTTATCAACCTTTCCTGTACCTTCTTCCAAATATATATTACAAATTACCTCAAAAAGTGAAAAGAGGTTTTCCTTAAAGAATACATTGCCAATATATGTTACTCTAACATAAGAGAGCTGTTTGTTGTTTGTTTTAAACACAATTACAGTACAGTCACAAATAATAACTAAAAGAACAAATCCTGGAAAAAGAACTTAAATAATAATGTTTATATTTCGTAGCCATTTGGATGTTTTCGGAATTATGTTCTCAATGCATTAAATTTAAAATTTTCATTGGCTAAGAAAAGTTGTAAAATGGTTAAGCCAGGAATTTTTTTCAAATCTTTGGAAAACTCAGGGAATTATATAATAAAAAGTTTGTAGCCACCCTATTGTGAAATATGAGCTGACCAGAGAGTAAATTGTTGTGCTAGGTCCCACCTGTGTCTGCGGTGGAGATAGACATGTTACCCGCGCACCCTCCCACGCACTCCGTAGTCCCTCCCAACCCGCCGGGCTCCATGATGGCTGACATCCAGACTGAAATCGTTGTGCAGAGCCCAGCCATGTGAGTAACATAATATTAATATCTCCAACATTGCACTTCTATGGGCTGGAAACTATACTGCATAGGCTACTGCCATTAAAGGGTGTATATTAACATATTATGCTGATCGCCGATCCGATCATCTGCCGATAATGACACAGTCTTTAAGCTGATGATCAGCATTTGGCTCATCAGTTTTTTTAAACTGATCTATTGTTAATGAGCCACACCACACACCTGCACACAACAGGTTATTTTACTAGATCTTGTCAGTAACATGGACCTGGAACATTTCCTTATTTGTTACCAAAGGCCTAGTTTAATAATAATGCACATATGCTTACTCATAGCTTAATAAATTATCAATAAAGTTTTAATATTTACTTACATTATGGTGCTTATAATATTATTTTGCAATTTTTACATATGCATGTCTTTTTATCTGCATTTCTCTGATAATAATTATAAATTGAATTCTGTTTTCCCTTCCCACTTTCCGTATCAGCCATTTTGAATAATAAAGAAAATGTGAAGAAGCTATGAAAAACTACTTTGTCAAAATGCACTTGTAAATTTGTCACATATAATTCCAAAGAGATAGAATATTAAGGACTTAACATTAGACACGAGCTGGGATGATAGCACAACTAAAGCGCTTTTTCTATTTCATACCAGTGACCATGGTGTTATTATTTTCTTTATAGGTTTTTTATTTTTTTTACAAAATTATTTTGGCGATAGTGAATATAATATATTAACATTTACTTACCCACTTTTGATCCATGCTTACGTTGTGGTAGTTAAACTACTAGTCGGTGTTAAAATTCTGTTTAGTAATGGTTTTAAAATGATAAAATATTGAAATATGTAATATTTAGTAAGATAAAATTAAATCGTTTGATAATTTATCTAAGTTTTATCCTCCCTTTGAAATTGTTCAAATATGCGAAGGTTATTGTAGATGTCGAAGTCGAAGCCAAAGGAGATTTGGCCTTTAAATTTGACTTCGACTTTTTGAAGCTTCGCACACCATTACCCTTAAATAATATGTTGTATTAAATGAAGTGTTAACTTTGAAGACTGTAGATATATATGGAAATAGTTTATAATCACCACAATAGATGGTGTTCTTTACCATGTAATCATGTTTAAGAACTTATAGGAAGGACTAGGGTCCATAATCACTATCATCATTGTTTATCAACATCAACTGCTTCCAGCCTTTGGCCTGGTGACTTTAGTAAAATGCCTCCCATCTTCTTTTCACTTGCACACTTTCTGTTATCTGCTCCTAGAACTAATCTAATGTTGTATTTTTAATTCGTAACGCTTTTTTTTTTAACATCATAACTTTAGCAAATTTAACTAGAATAGGATTCTATTCGATAACTATTTGAAAATTATGAAAAAATTGCTTCGGTTCGAAGTTAAAACATGCCTCAAAAAACCTGCTTTGCAGAAGTCTTTGACGCAGGGCTCTATGGTATCATAAGTATGTATTCTTTTGTTACAGGGAGAACACCCACCAACATGTGCACCACCACCTGTACCACTATCATCAGCCAGGACACCGAATGCACCATCTACACATCAGCATCGCACCCAGCATGGTCAGTAGCTCTTCCCCCTCCATTCACTTGTACACTATGGATATTACAATATTTATGGAAATAATTGTTAATACAAACTACCTGGTCGTGAACTATGAGAGAAATTCCATTTTGAAACACAAAAACTTTTATACAGTAGCTCCATGGCTTCTTTGGTGCTGACTGACAGTTCACAGCTGTCACTTCTGACAGTCAACATTTAGGTATATACCTAAATTTTGACTCTCAGAAGTGACAGCTGCTAAACACATGTTTTTTACAGATCATATGGTTCGGCGTAGGGATACATAATTTGGTCTGGTAGCTTTTCAAAGCCGTCAGCTGTGAGCTGTCAGTCAGCACCAAAGAAGCCATGGGGCTACTGTAGCTCACATTAATAACTCTTACATATTTTTAAACAAAATTTGTGTTTATTATATAATAGTTTACATAAATAATGTTTGGGGTAAATTTCCATTTTGATTTAAAAAATGGTTTTCTTCATTTCACCTCTTGATTGCAACAACAGAAAAATCTTAATCATTGATATTTACAAACACAATCCATTAATCGAGAGAAAGAGCGAAAGATGCTTGGATCACAAGGTTTGGCAATAATTTGCATAACATCAACATACCCTAAACTTGTGTCAATTTAATCAACAACCAGTCTGTTTTATTATCCATTGAGGGTGCAAATATTACAATTTTCAAATACTCTAATAAGTGTCTGTGAGCTAATTTTTTTTATTCACTTCGATCTCGAGTGAGTTTCTTATGAAGCTTCAGAGAATCGAACCAAGTCAACCCTGGATTGAATAAATATATAATTTTAAAACAAAAAAACAATACATATTAAAACTGTTTATTTAATTAAATAAGATTAGCATTAAAAATAGTTTGAAAATTCAAAATTGCTTATTTTAAAATAATTAGAAAACATATAGTTAATGATACATCATAGGATTAAATTTTAAATGTTCTGTGATTGTAATTGAAAAATAAATTATGATTCAATTTAATGTTCCCAAGGAAAGTTTAAAAGACATTCTTGGAAACATATTTGGATATGAATAATAAAAATAAAAATAATGGTGGTAGTAGTAGTAGTAGTAGTAGTAATAATAATTTTATTATTTTTACTATCATCATCATCATCATCACCTCGTCTTACTACCCGTTCGGGTCAGCTTAAGTATTAATTATGCTTATGGGCTAGGAATTGGGAAGGTTGAATGTATAGGAAGTGAACTCGCATTTGCGTGGAGGGAGAGTGGAAATCCATTTAGGAATAACCGCNCCCCCCCCCCCCCCCCCCAGTTCACCTGAAAGAGAATGGAACCTCAATATCGCCGTCATTGGCACTCTAGTTCAACACAAAACTAGCATGTTAGCTAACTACGCCACCGAGGCAGGTTTGAATATGAATATTTAGCAAAAAAAAATCAACTCCCATTATTTCATCTGGAGTGCAGCTGTCCACTTTGGCCTCTTGCCCAAGAGAGAAATTAAAGCATTAATGTTTTTTTTTTAAAGTGGATATATTACACTTTTACATTAAGGTGTACTTGACCATCCTACACCTACACTAAGCTATTTGTGTTCTAAAATCACTTTTTTTTCGTTTCTTTATCTTCTTTTATCTAGGCATTATAATCTCTTCCTTTCATCAACCAAACCAATTTACTCAGTTGCTGACCTTGTAATTTCAATGGCCATCTGCTACACAGTAGTCTCTCCTCTAACCCCCACCCTCCAGCAGCAAAAAAACACATCCCAATAACCTGGAGAAAAGAGTAAACAATAAGTTATTCATCACCAGGCACACACTGCAAGGTCAATAAAGAACCTTTTTCAAGAAGTTGCTACCTCAAAAATGTTTGAGCTCCAGCTCAAGTAGGGCATCTGAGTACTTGCATAACCCTGTTTTCTAATATCATTTTCTCACTTATTCCTATTTGAACTTCGAATATTAACTTCTTAAATTTCAAATTATTTGCACATTTTCGAGAACCTAAAAACACCTGTGTTTATCCTTTATGCTATTAATTCATTTTACATATTCCTATCATTCTTTACCTATTTCCTTTTCCTCGCTTTTGTGGTTTTTTCATGTCGTATTTTTTAAAGTTGTGTTGCGCATTTCACCCTCCCTTCTATGAGTTCCAATAGAATGAAACCTAGATCGGGGGATTGGCGGATAGTGATCGATTTTCTTCAAGAGACAACCATTACCTCTTGCTCCTCTGGCAGCAATGTAAAATGTGAACCAAGTTCTTCTTTTCATTGTTAAAGCCATTTTTTGCTTGTTTCCTTTTTTATGTTTCTATCCATCTTTCCTGTACACTCTCCCAAAGATATTAAAAATTTGCATTGGTTCATTCAATCTCACCGCACATTTTTATATATTGAGAAAACATTACTTGAAGTGGTGTGTATTTATTTCAGTTATTTTAAATATTCACATAACCTTATTTATTTGTTCAACAAAACCAATAATAAAACTAGTAAATTGTCTTACCTAAACACTGAGGAGTTCCCATCGAGATATTTATTGAAGTTTGTACTATTTCTTTTCCAGGCTCCGGGCAGCCCCCGTCCCCAAGAGATAATGTTCCCTCCCGTCCTGCCACCCGAGCTGATGCCTTTCCCCTTCCTAGCTCGTCACATGACGGCCCGCCTTGAGGACTATATGCGAGTGGTAGAGCAAAGGAGGCTCGCCCAGCTCACCCGCGGTGCCAGCCAGGACACCATTGAGCGCTACACTTTCCCACACAAATATAAGCAGGTGCAAATATGTGACATTACTTTGTCTTTGTGGTTGATAAGTTATAATAGAGCTATGCAATACAAATAGGTGCATCATGTTACATTAATCTGCCTTTGTGTAAAAATAAAGCCCTCTGAATTATTAAACAATGCAAATGAAATTTAAATGATAGATTTTAATTTTGAATTAATCAAACCCATTGAATCTGAATCTGTAATTTATTTGGATTTGAAATTTATAGGATTGTAAATGTTGAAAATTCGTTCAGGTTAACTCTTTTTGATTACTTAAATTAATCTCCGTTGTTCCTTAATCTCTCTCAAAACCTCATTGTATGATTTTATTGCTATACAATTATTTTTTTTACTCTGGTAAAATTAATATATTTACTAGTAGAGCAGCACTTTTGATGTGAGGTTTAGTAAATAAAGAAAGAGGTAAAAAGAGATATTCTGGCTTAGTTGAGAAATCTGTTTTTGGTCATTCATTTGGACAAGAAAATATGGCTCCTTTTAATTTATCCAGGTTAATTCAAACATGTCGATGTTTCATTTTGTAAACGGTAATTAAAATTCATATGATGAAATTTTTATATAAGAGTTTTTAATAATCGTCAAGATATTTTCTAGCCCATCTTAAAAAAAGTTGTTTTTATTATTTGTATTTACATCAAAATTCCTAGTTAACTATATTAGTTTCACTAGTTCTATTTAGACATCTGCGAAGCAGGTTTTTCAAGTTTGAATTGAAGGAAAGAATATTGGCGAATTTCTAATATTAATTGAATCATATCATAGTTTGAATATGCTAAATATGATATATTTAAAAGTTAAGTTACACTAGATAAAAGCATTTACATTTTATAAAAACCATATAATGTATCTCTATAAGGAAAACCTCTTTTCGCTTTATGAGGTAATTGTATTATATGTTTCTCTCCACCTTTCCTCTACCTTCTTCCAAATATAATACTTTATAAAAACTGCTAGACTTGATAAAAACAGGCCTACACTTTATAAAAGCATGGTGCTAATTAAAAATAGTTACACTAATAAAAAAGACTTAAATAGGAAGTTAAGCCTTCATTCTATGGTAGTAAAAACACCGCTTCTTACTACCTGTTTGGGTTATACACTTAAGTACTAATAACTCTAATGGATTAGGAATTGAGACGGTTGAATTTAGAGAAAGTGAACCTGCATTTGCATGGAGGGAGAGTGGAAAACCATTTAGGAAAAAACATTCAACAGTTCACCCGACCAAGATTCAAACCTGGATCTCCCTATCCTCGGAAGTCTAGTTCAACACTAAACTAGCGTGTTAGCTAACTAGGCCACCAAGGCGAGTGACTTGTTTGTTAAAGAAGATATTTTGAATAAAGTAAAGGGCGTTGAAAACATCAAACTTGAAATGGATTAAATTCTTTTGTTACCCAGCTATGTTAAGCTAGGGTATTCTGTGAGGGCTCATTTGTGGAAACATAAACTTACAAATGTTGAAATAACAGTTTTTAAGAAAGACAGTAGGTTGAAGCTTAGAGCATTATGTGTAAAGCTTCAAGATAAATCCCCTCTGAAGTACAAGTTATGCAAAGTCATCACTTTTTGTGAAATTGGAGATTTTCCAGGGCAAGGAGTGGCTCACAGGGAATGTATGTGACATAATTGAAAGAAACTTCAAAGTTATAGTAGACAAACCAATTGTCCAGGATGTAATGAAGGCATAAAAAAGTTATCGACGACTTGACCACTTTTGAAAACAAATTTTGAGAAATGAAGGTGCCTCAGACTTTATGATTGATTTTCTGAAGAAAGTCCTCAATATAAGTCATGGAAATGCTTTTGTTGAAAGAGGCGTCTCGATCGCCCAGAGATAAGGGTACGATGGTGTGCAAGCAGAAAATGATTCTAAGATGTAGAAACGCAAGAGTGATCTATTTAATGGATTTTGATGAGCAAAAGAAGGAAGACTGAGAAAAGGAATACTTGGAAAACAACAGAGTGTGTGACCAAAGAAAACAAAAAAGAGCCTGGTGGTCCTGCTTGAAAAACAAAAAGAAACATCTGCAATTGATGAAGAAATTCGTCTCCTCACTGCCGGGATATTCCACTGAGATTATCATAATATACTTTCAATGTTAACCATAATACATTTTTGCTATATTTTGTTCATTTTATATTCTGTTTATGACCAAAACTTGTATTCAAACACTAAAAAATAATCTTATTCAAATAAAAGATGGACTACATAAAATCTTATTTGATGTATGGTAAATCAATATGTGCTTTTAGAATTAACTTAGCTGAAGTGCTGTGGCTTTGATGTTAATTTTCAATAAATTTTATTTTTGCACTTTGTATCCAGTTATTTGAAAAATGTTGTTTTATATGCCTACTAACGTTTTTCATTTTTATCCTCAATAATAAGAAAAGTTTCTCGCTTGTTCTTAAAATGAACAGAGATCATTTGTAGCTTTTTTTTTCCGAAAGTAAATTGACATTGAGGTCTGGAAAACAGGGAAAAGTCAGGGAAATTTCAATTTTCATATCTGTAGCAACCCTGAATAAACATTTACTTTACTTCACAAGATACGAATGTGGTTTGCAATAGCCTAAAGTCCTATAGAATTTTTTCTAGTTATGTTCAATTCGAGTTATCAAATCAAATAATATAAAACTCTATTTGATAATATTATTATCAAAGCTTCGCAGATGCCTACTTCTAGTTTTTATTTGGCTAGTTTTTGTATTTCCCAGTCAGTGTAAGAATGTTGATGGTTCCAATTGTTAACTTTTTCTTGGTCTTTTTTAGGTTTATTTTTCCTCCAGAATTGACAAGCATCATGTCCAATACAGTCATTGACGTCAATCATCGTTTGAGGATGGTGTCTAGGCTGGTGTTTTGATTGTTTTTAGAGGCTCATTTTTGTTCTGAGAGCAAATATTAATCCGCCACTGGCTTGCTAGGCCTATAATGGCCTTGCCATTGCCTCATTTGCCAGATCTCTACGTACTGTTGTTCATCTCCCACAACATGACAAGGGTTCAAACTTTGAGAGACTTGTGTTTTTAAATCCTGATTCCTCATCATTTGCATGTATTTGAAAAAAAAAAAAGAAAAAAAAACTCAACTTTGTAGATAATTAAAAAAAATCTTAAATAATATGGTGAACTTTGATTTGCACTATATCACTAGGACACAATATAGAAATATTGAGCACACACTAAAGTGAAACAGCAATAAAAACATTACTAATGGCCAAAATGAAAAATTACCCAATTTTGAATATGGCTGTTTAGTAAAGGTGTGTGAAGCTTTAAAAACTTTGACTTCGCTTCCAATATTTGTTCACTTCAACTTTGTAATTGTTGAATCTGGAATTTTACTCTCGAATCAAAGCTTCACCAAAAAAAAAAATACTTAGAATTAAAACACACATTTATATTTCACTATTTCTATCACAAATTGGTGTTAATGTAAAAAAAACTAAGGTAATTAGATTACTGACTTGGGTGCCCACAGAATTTTTTCCGGGTGGGGGGTGGGGCAAAATAATATATTCCTCCACACGCACACACCTGGAAAAACCTCTGCTGGTCACTGACATTATAATTGCACTGTAAAGATACTAAAAATACAGCAGCACTAGATATTGTTTATTTCTATGCTCTCAGACGAGATTATGATGAAATGTCGACAATAGTTTAAAATGTAGTGACAGGTTTTATTCGGAAATGCGTCTAGTGGATGTGGTGATCATACACCATGATTGTAAATCTTCTAGTTGTTAAAGTTAGAAGAAAAAAATTGTAAGGAAAACTAGAAGATTAAAAAACATAATTCCAGGGAGAAGGGGGTCAAGTGCACCCCCTTGCCCGTTACTGCGGGTGCCCATGTTTTGTGATAGTAACTTAATTTATCATTTTAAGTCAAAGTATAATATTTTTATCTAAAATGATATATTTTTTAAATATTCAAATTCTCTTTTTCTCTACATTTTCAATGTTCATCTTGGGGTTTTTTTTTGTCCATTTCTATCTCATTTTATTCAATAATTCAACCTACATTTTCATTCAAGCCTCTAAAAGTTTTTTTGAACCAAGAGACAGCAACTCCAGAATTTATGTAACCAAGAACAACCTTTAGCCATGCTATCATAATCCAATTTGTGTTTTACTCTCTTCTTCCAGAGAAGAGGACTGACCTACCCTGAAAATTGGATAGTTAACTATGTGTTTTATTGTGTTTTTTCAAGTAATATTCCTTGGAATGTTCCACTCAACAGTTGTCTTTGTTTTGCCAGGTCAAAAGGGCTGTGGATGACACTGAGGATGCCACCGAGAAGTGCACTATCTGTCTCTCAGAATTTGAAGATAATGAAGATGTCAGGTGAGTGTGAACACATTGTGTTATTATTAGGGATGGATCCTCGAATCCTTGAAGAAATTAGAAATTCAAGCATTCAAGACTCAAATCCTAATAAAAAAATATACTTTTCAAGTGAAATTTTTTGAGTTCTAAAACTGCTTAGTGGTGGCAACTTCCTAAAAGAAGAACCCAAAAGGAAATTGATAAAGGATGATAGAACACTTAGCTAAACATGTAAAAGTAACAAATATCATAAAGGACAAACACAGGAAATTGACATTGGGTGTGAATATATATTAGAGATATCACAATACCTGTTTTTCTCGATTCCGATTTTAAGTTCAACCTCAATTCTCGATTCTTGAACATTTCCTTTTTCATTATTTTTTCAAGCATTATTGCATAGAAATCTAATGTGCCTGATACCCTATTCCCCTCACAATCTTATAGATATTTATTAAACACAGTAAAAGTCTTCAAAACTAAAAATTAATTCAATAAATTGCGGATTTAATAACGGAAAGAAGAACACACTTCACATATTACAAAAATTTCAAGTCGTCCAATATAACTGATCCTATGCACGTTAGCTCGTCAGAAATTAGTGATGAAGTTTTGGCAACAATATATCGATAATCTATTGAATTGAAATAAATATAACGTTTTATTGCTCCATTTTTATTAACTACATTGATTTTTATTCTACTTTTATTAAACTTGTCTTATTCAAAGAGCTAAATAAAACATTAAAAATTGAAAAGCAACAGAGAATATAATTACAGGAGAGTGGCCATTTTAATTAGATACACATGTTGGGATATATCAATTAATGATAGATATATTGATACATAACGGGAAAATGCCATCTCTAGTCTACGTAGTGTATATCAATTGTTTGTTTAGAATCGACTCATATATTCTGACAGTCTCATTTAACTTTTACTTTAAAAAAAGTGTGTCAATGTTGTTAAGTTTTTACCTCTTGATACTGTCATAATGTCACGTCGTATTATATTCGAGACCATTTATTTTTAATGTAGAACACCTCAAAATGTTAGGGTCGTATTATATTCAGGATCGTACTATATTCAGGCCATTACGGTATATTTATAATTTGCCAGCATTTAAGTGAAATGGCAACTAAATTAATATGAGAGATAATCAATTATTACCTATTTCGAATGTTACAGTTTTGTTTAGTTGCCAATTATATTTAAAGCTAAGAATCGGGTAGTAAGAATCGTAATATTAAGATCGATTCTCAATTCTTTCGATACCAGTAAGAATCGAGGGTATTGAGATATCGAGTTGACAGCCCTAATATATATAAGCTATATATCTTAAAGTAAAAACTCATTTAGCTTTGTTGAGGCAGTCTGTAATATATATATATATATATCTTGAAGGAAGAGCTCATACTTCCACATATATTATTTTTTGTGTGTCTCTTTATATGAAAAAGGAATATTTCTGGAAATTCAAAATAATGTGTAATTGTGGAAGTTTTAAGTTGGGAAGTGTTAAAAAGTGTAAGAAGAAATGAAAAGAGAGCATATTTTTCTATTCAGTACCAACCTTACTAACCTTTCAGGTTGGCTTCCTTCACTATCACTTACTCATTAATGTACAATGTTTCTACACAATCTTATTGCCATTAGGTAATAATTCATTTTAATAAATATATATATATTAAATTGACTTTATATTGTTTTAAAAAAAACTGTTTCAAAGTTGCTTTGACAAAATAATAGTTGTAAATTGTGATCTTTAGGTAGGTATACCTAGGCAAAGTAACTTTTGTACTTTTTTTTTTAACATAAAAGATTTGACCCTCGAATCTGGTAAAATTTCGAATACTGGTCAAGATTTAAGTGGTCCATCTCTAGTTTTAATTGCATTTGATTCAATCATTATTTTCATTATTTTAATCAATTCTATATTTATTTATTTATTTATTTATTTATTTATTTATGAGTGCATTTTATAAATTATTTTTTATAACAAATTAAGTGTTTTGACATTTATTATAAATCTCACCAATTCTCATATAGGTTTTAGTGAATCAGGGAAAAGTAAGAAAAAAAATTGTTGAGTATAAGATTTCATGGTCGCCTTGCTTAAGAGGTAAACATAAAGAGATGATTAACATGAAAATGTTGCATGTTTCAGGCGGCTGCCATGTATGCACCTGTTCCACATCGAGTGTGTGGACCAATGGCTGGGCACCAACAAGCGGTGCCCCATCTGCCGCGTGGACATAGAGACCCACCTAAACAAGGACCTCCCATCCACCTGACACCTGCTGGAATGCCTAGCTTGCGACAAGGCGGGCAGTTAACTAGCTTTATTTCTATAACTCTTTCTTAGAAGGCGCTGCTGAGTATTCGGTCGGGGAAAGAGGCAGAAGGCACCAAACGTTTGGGCAGGGTAGAAACAAATTCATAGCAGGTACAACGTTTCTTCTCGCCTACGCTTTGTTGTGAGCTGTTCTAGTTTCAAGAATTGGATTTGCAAACAATTTGGATGGAATTGCTCATATTTTTTATGTTTTATCTTAAACTTCATTCAACTCAAAACTCCCTTTTTTTTTTCACTGCCTTGCATATTATTAGATATTGGACTAATAAAAAATTAATATGTCTTGTTATACCTTGATTTAGTTTTATTTTATGGGAAAATGCTTTTTAATACCATAACTGATGACAGGAAAGTTTTGGTGTGTGCAAATTAAAAATAGGGTTGGAGATTTTTGTATAATAGTTATTTCAACCAAGATCAAATACAAGACTAAGGTGAAATTAATTTTTTTCTGTTTTGATTACTAACCAAAAGTGGCAATTCAATTTTTCCCTCAAATATATTGTAGTTTTCAAAAAATTGTTTTTTGGTTTTTAGAATTAAAGTATGTGCTTTCCAAGATAGTTGTTTGACAGCTAAAGGTAATTTATAATTTGATTTGTTTATCTTCTATTATATTCACACACCCTTTGAGAGTAATTAATAAATAATTACCTTTGTTTTTATTATTATTGCTAGGCTTTAGTTTGTAATCTTGTTTCTTCCAAAAGTATATCTTGGGTCTTGTTAACTAAGTGAAAATTAAATAAAAATAAGGCATCTTATACTGTAATTTTAAACACATATTGTTTCTCAATTCGAATGTTATATATTTGCTATATAAGAAAAGTTTGGATTTTAATTAATTAAATGGATATGGTATATTTTATATTGTTACTTGTGTTAAAAGAAAATTTGTTGAGATTCAAATTAATTTTTAAATACCATCATGCTTTTATTAAAACTTAAGTGTTAAAATAAATTCAGAGTGACTAGATACCTTATGTGGGGATTCTAGTCTAAATTTCAGGGATACTTATGTTAATGTATGTCTTTTCTCGTAACGCTATGACACATTTTTTCAATAAAATCAAGTGTGACAAAAAAAATGTAATCTTAAAATCAGGCACAGCATAGGGAAGGACTAGAATACCTAAAACGCTCTTCTGATCACGTTACTAACAAGTTGCTGGTTTTATCTTAAGTTTGTATTACAACTTTAGTGCACAGTAATTATATCCAGTCATACTCATTTTCAGCTTTCCCAGAAATAAATAATTTAATCAAAGTCTAACTTTGCTTGTAAAATCACACATATCTACTCTTTCAACCATTTTATTCTCCACTTAATAAATAACAATGTGGGAGTGACCCTGGATGGACAAACCAAGATGGCTCAGTGGTAGAGCGTTGGCGTGTAAAGCAAAAGGCATTGAGTTTGAGTCCCATATCCAGGTTGCTATTTTCATTAAAAAAATAATAGCTTTCTCATTTCATTCAATTTGAACACAAGTGTAAAGCATAAGTGTGGTGCATTTTTTCATTGGGAACTTTATTTGAAAGAAAAGGACTAATTTTTTTTATTCACGAGAATTCTTACATTGAGTGTATATTGTCGGAACACTTGTTTACCTTCTTGGTAAGAAGTACCTTGCAGATAATATTTAAAACTGAATATTTTATAGGAAGGGTTTCATCTGAGAGCAAGAAAATTTGCTAAATTTGCTTTCACGCATTCACACATGGGATAATATAAGGGGTGATTTTAAATTGCTAATAGATGATTGCTTGTTTGTAGATATGCAATTCTTTTAATTTATTTTCAACACTTAAAATAAAAATAAATTCATCGCTGAAGAAAAAATGATAGTTTAAATTCCCAAAATTAGGGATTCAAAATTCATCGTTCTCTTCCAAAATAAGAGAACCTTAACCCAACCTCTAATTAAATAAAAAAATTCAACCCCACACAACCCCTACAAAACAGCTTAACTCTTTGTAAAATTCCAAAGCTACTTTGAATTATAAGATCAACTTTTTTCAAACATGTTCAATAGAAGATTTTTCAATCTAATTAAGTTACTAAAAATTGCATGCCGATTTAGTAGAAGTATTTCTTATGTTTCAGCCAGCATAGGGCTACATGCGCCTACTTAAAAATCTGAAAACCATATGACCAACTTATACTTGATTTGAAACTTATTATCTAAGATATGTTATTTCTTATGCTGCATTAATGCATAGAATAGTTGAATNAAATAACAGGATCAAACGATAAATAAATAGGAAACAAGGCCTTTATACTTACCTGGAATATTGCAGACCTACAAATTAAAATCTAAATATTCTGACCTAAAGTGATTATATTATTGTAGGTTTAACCCAACAACAATGATATTGGAATAGAAATTGTTGAGATAAAACACACAAACCCATTTAAAAAAAACCAGCTTTCACTGTTGCAGACAACTGCTTTAGGTTGAAAGAGTAAACTGATGATGCTCTTGGTTGGACTGCAAGATTTGTTTGTGGTTTTTTGTGTGTTTTATCTCAATTTCTATTCCAGTATCACTAATGTAAGTGTATTGGCTATCCCTTCTAATTTAAAACATGATTTAACCTAGTGCAAATTCATATTTTATATATCAACTAAAGAGTGATTGTAATAAATTGTTAAAACTTAGGAAAATTTAAGGTTTGCTAATTTTTTTCTAGAATTAGGAATCAATCCTTTAACTCATTGAATCCTGATTTGTATTTGAGTTTCAAAAAATATAAATATTTTATTTTCCATTATAAGTTTTATTTAGAGCTCTTATAACCGTCCCTGTAGTCACATTTCCTGGCGATAGATCCAGAGATCCTGAGTTCGGTCCTCAGCGCTTCCATATTTTTCTGTGAAGCAGTGGATCTGGAACGGGCTCCAACTTAACCTTGTAAGGGAAAATGAGGAGCTACTTTAATAGAAAAGTGGTAACTCTGGTCTAGAAAACTGAGATTAACAGCCATAGGGCTTGCTGTGCTTGCCACATGGCACCCTCTATCCGCAGAATTGGGCATTATCTTTGCCAGCAAACCTTCTATTTATTTTTAAATAACAGTGTTGAGGCTAAGCAACTAAGAGCACCGTCTTTTGTGGCAATTACAAACTGCTTTGCTCTGTCATTAATTATCCCTTATACCAGAGGTTCTTAAGCAGAGTTAGGGAACCAAATATTGCAGTTATGAGACTCAATCTCTGAACCATTTAAAAAAATAGTTTATTTTAATGTAACAAACCTATCACTGTTATAAATACAGTTTTTTTATATGTGATTACCTTTTTCTATAAATAAATATGATAAAATCCTTATGATTTTCTATTCTTAAGTATCCATGTGTAAAATAAAACCAAGCCATTGAAATATTTTGAAGTCATATTTAACATATTTGAAGTAGGACTGGTGATCATGATAATGATGGTGTCAACTATCTGGCGGTGGGGGATGGGGACACATTGGGCAATTCCTTGGGGCTCTGTAATTGTAAAAAAAAGGTTAAGAACCCCTGCTTTAGAGGATACACAATTACTACATATTAGCTAAGGACACAATATAAGCTCACACCAATTTCAGGTCACAATCAACATAATTATGGAATACTTGAGCAAAACACAGAGCATGAATTTAAGCTGTCTGAAAACAAATTGTTTACTAAAATGACACTCAATCAGTTACTGATTATGCCTCAAGTACTTGCAATAGTAGCTTAGTGGAGCTACAAAATAAAGTATAAGATGCCACGACGTTTTGGTGTTCGGCAGATACAAACAAACTATACCAAAGAAAGTGTCTTCACACCATAGGCATATAAATGAAGCATTTAATAGCTCTTTTGATATTGCTTGCAATATGATAACTGACAAAAACATATGATACACTTGACGTAATGTGAAAGCTCTAAATTTTATAACTCTTACATTTATGGGATGTCATGTCAACGTTAATCAAAGTGTAGCCTGATGGCTTCCATTTAAAAACATAATTAGAACGATTACTTGATTTTACATGATCGTTAAGTTTATTGTGATCTTGGCATATGGTTTTACGAATAATTTCTTAGGGGATAAAGTGCAGCCTAATTTTGGGTAGTAATAGTAATACTAATAAATTATGTTGTATTGTGATATGTCATTTCTTTACTGCTACCCTATTGGCCTGCAATTTTCCACATAATAATAAAGGGTTTTATTTAGTTTAATTTGTACATTATAAGAACATTTGTATATATTTGTTATTTTTAGGGTTTCCTTTTTTTTTCAATTGTAGTTGTGTATACATATTTTGCATTATAGCTCTATACTGTATATATTATTTTATTCGTGGTGATATTTTATTCTTGTCTTGAAAACTGTTATTTATGTGTGCCGAGACAGATTTGACTCCTCGAATCATGAGTCTGATCGCTAGAAAAGGTTGAACTTGCTACTAGTTACATAGTTCTTGGTTATATAATATAACTCTTTATGTAAACCCTCTTTTCACTTTTTTTTTGGGGAAGAAGCTAACGGGAAAGAGGGGTATGAATTAGGACGAGAAAAAATGGATTTCATATTGATAACTGGGACATTCACACTTTACACTGCTGCTACTGGACAAGGAGGAACACAGTTCACACCTTTCATTGCTGCCCATGTAAAAAGTGGAATGTGGTTCATATTTTGTACTGTTGCCCATGTCGGTGCTCTATTTAAGAAAATTGATGTTTACAATTCACTCCCTCGAATTAGATTTTGTTCTATTGGCACTTTATAGGGATTTACAACAACCTGTACGAGCAGATTGGCTGGTAAGGCTGTGTTTATCTTCATGCATAACACATGACATAACTAATGGCGTACAGTGTTGATTTTGAGTAACTTTTTATGCATTATGCATGAAGTTGAGCATAGAGAACCTTTAAACTTGAGGTGATCATCAGCCAATGAGAATTTAATTAAAGGCCGGTACACACAGCAAACAGAAAATATCATGTGTTTATGTTTGAAATGCCTTATGTTGGACAAACTTTTTTGGGATTAACACATTTTCTTTGTTTTAGATGACGACGATTGAAATTGAAAATAAAGGGAAAATATAATCGGAACTAAATAGATTCAAGTATGATTTAATAGTACAGGTATCACTTAAATTAATTATATTTTAAAAATATACAGTTTTATTAACTTTGTTTTTCGAGTTTTCCCTTTGGTGAAGTATTTTTGAATACCTGATCTGGCTTAACAGGTTAGGCCAATTTCTATTAATAAAAAACACTTGATTCAAGTAGAACTTTAGCCACTGTGTTGTATTATAATTCCTTTGTATTTTTACTATGAATTGTGTACGGTATCCTATGCCCTATTCTTTATATATATGCATTATTGATTAATATTAACCCAGTGTAAGGTGTTAACTGTGGTCCACTCTTTTCCTCAAACATATTTCTTAGTGAAAAATAACAAAGTTTGTATTGATCATTGTTTGTGATTAAGCTAGGTACATATTTTTCATTGTTTATGATATTTGGACAATTTCCTGTTAATTCACTTGGGTGACGTTTTTATTAAACTGTTTTAATGGTGATAAAGTCACGGTTAAAAAATAAAAATAATCATCTTGAGATGAACTGAATATATCAATCCTTCCTTTTAACAGTTTTAAAACAAAATTAAGGATGTGCCCTTCAAATCCTTGAATCAGAATGGTTTTAGAGCAATCTTGTTGCTTGCTACTGGCTTAACCTAAATCATTGGACAAACCTAACAACCAATCTTCTTCAGACAATTAATTAATTTACCACTTAATGTGAATTTATGTAACAAAAATTGTAATAATTTTATCTTTTCTATACAAACTTTTGAATTAATATTAACAAAATCGGATGAAGGCAAAAATATACCGATGTGAGAAAGTTAATTTCTTGGGGTTATTATATTTTCAAAGATTCACATTCAGGATTTGTGGGTAAAATGAAGATTCAACTTATCTCTCACCAAAACTTAATATCAATTCAAATGTTATGTAAGATTCAATTTTGCCATTGTGGGCACCACTTTAGTGAATGGGTGCTTGAAAAAAATGTTTCACTCTTGTATGTTATGTATAGGAGTACACTTGGAGGGGGACTGTACAAACTTATACCTGTAACTTACTCTTATGGTGACATCTTTTAATAATTAAATATATTTCTTTTCCTGAATACCTATTTATTTTCCATTAAAATTATCCCATTTATAAAAAATAAATATGCATTCAAATAAAATATATTCCTCTTATTTGGTATATTATTGGTGGTTTAAAAAGGATTCTTTTTAAATAGTAACAAGACCAACTTGCTTAGGGGATTTTTAAACTGGGGATTGAGACTAAATTAGGAGATCCATCTATTAATGAAATATCCGACTACCCAATTCACAGCCAGTTTTAATTTTTCTTCCAAGATAACATATTTGCAAAAGTAAAATTTTTTTAGAAAAAAAGGTCTTACAATAATTCATGATAGAGCTATTTATTTATTTCATTGACTTAAGTTGCTCATGATGAGCTGTTAAAAATCTCTAATGTCAATCATTATAAATAGATGACTTGGTATCCGAACCGAGTTTGTGGGGATCCTTAGGGTTTTGAGTCAGACCACCTCGACAAGTGCATTTGTTTTTTCTGTCATTCGTTTTGTTATAAGTGATATATTTTTAATATTCAGTGGACTTGACTGATTTGCAATAGTACCTTCGGGCTCATTAAGGAAAGCAATGGGAAACGTCCTTATTCCTCATTTCCATAGAATGCCGCCTCAGTGCAGCCGAGGATTTACAGCTGACATTGAAACTGTGAGGATCCAACCAACCTTCGGGTTAAGTATTATTCATAAATACATTCACCCGTTCTAAAACTGTTTTGTTGAACATTGACTATAGATCAGTAGCAACACTAGAATAAGGTTAAAAACTTGGAAATATCAAGGAATTGATAACTGTCACGAAAATCACAAAATGTTGTTATTGGTCAGGGAGGATTGTATATTTGGTTGTCTAGGGAAGAGAAATGGTTTTTATTGCACGTTATTCCAACACTAATGTCAATGGAGCATATGCTTATTTATTTTTGGGTACACTACAAAAATAATTTACCAAAACAAATGGAATAGTATTACTTTTCTTTAAACATCCTGAAGCGAAATACTTTTTACTTCTTGGCATTATTGCTGGATTATTTATATGCCCCAATTTGTGGCTGCAATTGATGGGACACACTTCTTAGCTTAACTCTAATCAAACATTACTTAACATTGTGGATATGTCACGATTGTAGTATGGTTAAATTAAATAAAAATATATTTTTAATAGTTTGTTGGTATGACTTGCCACCATTTTTTTAACTAAACCATCACATCAGCCCACAACACACAGATGTATGGCGTCCTCTTAAGTTTGTTAACAGATTCATGAGCGACAAAAAAAAGGTTTGATTATTCTCTTCTACAATTTTAGTCCTCGGACAAAATGTATCTTTTCTATTTTAACTGTTTTTATGTGAGTGAACTAAGACAGGCGCGATACTTGTGTGTGTCACTTCTATTCCTCTCTCGAGGGGTGTGTGAAGTCCACTTTCTCAGTTTGAAGCAAACTAGAGTCAAATAAATATAAATATATTCTTCAAGCGGAATCAAATTTTGAATATTTTCTGTTGGTTGTTTCACGCTTAAAAATACATTTTTTTTTTCTATACAAACACTACTTCATGCACAAAAAATACATGAAAAATGTTTTGATAACGTTATTATCACAACATGCAATTCATTTATTTCAGATTTTTTCCACAATATTAATTTGCAATGTACAAAACATCTCAGAATGGTTATTATTGAACATAAAAGAAAGGAAGATAAAAGAGGAAGATGCTACAATAGCATCGAAATATTGAAGTGTGTGTAAATATGTGTCAGTGTTGTTACTTTTATTTATGCTCTACCATTTTCCTAATATTCTATCATTTTATTTATCACTAAATGAACATAAATGGAGCATTTTAGATGTCATTATTCTAATTGGTGAAGCTTTGAAGCTAGAATTTGATTTGAAGCAAAGTTTAAGCTGATGTTTGTTTCGAAACCAAGTATAAAAGCTTCACACATCCCTACCTATCTCTAAATATCGCTATTGACAAGACATCTATTCAACCAACCAGAAATTATTAAATAATCATAGGACTTACAAGCAAAGTGAACTAGATACGTTAGCTCCCAAAAGGTGCTGATTAAGCTTTACTAACTGTGTATCTCTACTCAAATGTATAAAACATGGGATGCAAGGGTCGGGTTAGGGACTAGCTTACACACACTGATTTGGCTGTGAGAATTAAACAAAGTAATACTTTAAAATCCTACCCTATCAGCTCTACACCAATGAAATTAACTTCTATATAAAATAAAAGGAAATGAACTCAAATATATGTCAATTTAGAATAGTTAAGGGTTGGGAAAATTACACTAACATTACAATCCTTATCAATTCAGAGGCTTATAGTCGGGGAATCTTTCCTCAGATTGTGTAGCCAACCCCATATTATGAGCAAAGTGGAGTAAAAATTTGCATACAAACATTTGATTATTTCACGAAAACTTTGTGCAATCCTTAAACGCTTCACTGTCAACTCTCAAATATATTTCAAGGCTGTACATTAAGTTTGACTACTGACATTGTCTCTTAAGATGCCCTCTTCCCACCCTAATTTTTAAAATAATAAACCTAGCAGTTGTTTTAGTGTTAAAACTGAACACTATCTCTGCTAGTTTGTGGTAGTAACTTTTAGTTACATCATTCCCCCTGAGCCGCCCCTTCATTATGTTTACTCAACATCCTGTACCTGTATCTTAATTCATAAGGAGGCTCTGCCCAATTTGTATTCTGTTTGCTCTAGTATGATTAGGCTAATTTTACCAGTGAAACAAAGGCTTTTGAGCAGGGAATCGAACCAGAACCAATAACCAAAATAATTATTTTTAAATATCCTTAAAAATAATTTGCTTCAGGACCGGAATTTAAATCTATATATTATATGTAGGTTCATAGTGGTTATTTTTACATCCACTACTGTTTCCAGCCTGTGGCCTGAGTCAGTTTTTTTATTCAAGCCATATATTTTCTAGTACCAGTTTGCTAGGCCTGTCGCAGCTTCATATGCCTTATAATCTAACTTAAAGACTAGGACAGGCACGACAACCAGCCTCCGACTGTTAATTCACTATTGTGAAAGGGTAAACCCAAATTCCACCAAGGATACATTATTCGAAAATGCCGAGAATTGGAACTGGGTCCCTTAGCTCACTAGGCAGACACGCTACCGACTGAGTTAAGGTGTCGGATTGGTTAATAATGGTTATAAACTTTTATAATTCATTTTTAAAATTGTATTCTATGCCCTTTTTTAACTTAATTTTACTTTGAATTAATTTTCCCCTATTCTCAGGATATTTTGTCAAGATAGGATGTATTTATTTTCTAGGCGAATTAAAAAAAGTATAGGTTTTTATCGCTTGACTCTTTAGGTCAAAAGCTTAGGAAGATGTATTTAGCTCGTAGTTAAAGATGTGTCTAAGTGGGGGAGTACTGAGAAATGAGAACTACCCCACACCTACAACCAGTTTTAAGTTGAATACAAATAACATTTATTGTGTTTTCTCCATTAGTTATGTTGTGGTTGGCTGGATAGTTTACATGGAGGAGTAAAAGGGTGTTTAAGGGTTGTGAATTTTAAATCTTTTCACTCTCTGCCTTCAAATGTCAAGTTATACTTAGTCCAGAGAATGTTTTCATTGTATACAATGTAAAGAAATTTTTTTTTATTATTATTAAATAGCTAATTGTTTAAATAATTTGATAAATGGGCTGAAATTAAGATTATCTAGGGTGGAATTTCTTTAAATATGACAGGGGCATTGACATCAATGTTCACATTTGGAAATGTTTGAATTGAAATTGAAATATTGCCATGACAATATTTTAATAGCCTATTTAGTCAAGTCTAAAATATTGTTTTTGTACATAAACATAACTTAGAGACAAATTCTCTATATATTTTTTTCAAACAAATCAACTTAAATCATATTTACAAAATCCTTATCTTTTCAAGATGGTAATTGGCTGGTTTGGCTGCATCAAACTAACATTAGATAATTCAATTTGTACGTTTTTCAATTTGAAACATAGATAGAAAAAAGTTTATTTAGTGATTAGTTTGAAAATGAGGTGAAACTATTTTGAAAGATTATACAAATTTTTACTATTCTTTTGAAATGTGTCTGATAAAAATATATAAAAACAATCTCCTTTTCAAATAATAAAAAAGTTGCACCATTATTTAGCTTATAAATTACATCTCTTTGCATTTTTTATATAAATAACTTTTATTTTATTGAAAATTATTTTTAATCTATTTTGATAATTTAGAATTTTATAATAGTAGTATAGCTATAAAATAAAAAATAAAAAGAACTGGAATATAATTAATAAACGAAAAAAGAAAACTTTATTTTTCTCCAAACACAATTTTAAAATGTTAATTGGAAGGACCAGAACTGATAAATATTTTGGTTCAACTCCCTGCTGTTAAGTGGTGTAATTTATTTGTATTCTCTTAAATAAAAATAAATTGCATTATTGAATAGAATCTTCATGGTATTAATTTAACTAAACCATGTTTGCAATAATTTGTATCCCAAAGTTTAATATATTTTATTTTTAACTAACGTATCTTATGTTTTATTTTATGCTATTTTTAAATAATAAGGGTATATCCATGTCTACTGTTGGAATTCAGGTCTATAAATATCTTACCTCATCAGCATTTTGACCACTACACCTTCAAAAGCACACTTCTTCACTATGGATATATGGTATGAAAGTCACAGTATATCATACATTTATACTATCTAGAAATAAACTAACTTTGGCTCAATAGGTATAAGTCATACGATCATTGGGTGTGTAGTAGATTTAAAGCTCCTCTATTCTGATTTGCTAGTGACCGGACCGGGTGTTTTTTCTTAAATGGTTTCCCACTCCTCATCCACACAAATGTATGTACATTTCTTCTCAACTCTGCCGTCCTTCCCCATTGGAGTAATAAGATGTGGATAACCCCTTGTAATATTTGACGCCACATCTGGAACTGTTGCATCATAACATGGTGTGGTTGTGTTAACATAATCAGGGGAGTCGAGCTTCAAATCTTGGACCAGGTGCACTGATTTTCTATATCAGACCTTTTCAAATTTAGCAGTTAAAATGGTTAATGTTGTTCCACAATTAATTATTTAATCATAAATACAAATAATTATATTTACCTTTCTAATAAGTGTGTTTAAATATGTTGAAAATAAAAAAGTTATTTTCTTTAATAGTATGTTTTTAAGCGACCTCTCTATGATAGCTAATTTTTTTTTTTTTAATTTTTTCACTTTTTACTTATAAGATGTGTTTGTTTAATGGAATTGCCATTTTTAACTTATCTTTCTGATGTCATCTTGTAACTTGTAATAAGGGTAGTAAAATAAATGCCAAGTGATGTTAGCCTGGGGTGTTTGTCAACCTTGAAAGTGTTCTAAATACATTTTGAATATGTAAAATCCTATTAAATAGATTGTAAATGAAGATAACTACAAATTTTCAACTGATAGCTAAAAAATAATGGTAATTCCTTTTACAGACTTGTAAAATATTTTCATTTTGTCATTCTGTAGAATCAAATTGTGGTTGGTTTTTCAACTAATAAAATAAAGTAAAAATAGTGGAGTTTGTTTTCATTGAGGACCTTCTTTTGAAATGATTAGACAATGCATGTGTTAACATACTAAACCTCTCGCTCAAAAGAATGGACTGCCTATGATGAGATTGGGGTTCAAATCTCTGTCGGGATACTGGTGGTGGTTTTTCCTAAATGATTTCACACTCTCTTCTCTACACACAAATGCAGGTTCATTTGTTTAAATTATACCCTCGCCATTCCTACCAAATTTGCATAATTAATGTGTGTATAAACTAAAGTGGTGAGACGCTTTTAAATAAAATGATACGTATTTATTTTACTACCATTAATTATATAAAATAAAATACTTAAGTCCGTTTTTTTAGACATGTTTTACTACCTATTTGGGCTATCCAAATATTAACACTTTAAAGGTAGAATTGAGAGAAAATAAACCCACATTTGCATCATGAAAGGAGTGGAAAATCAATTATAAGAACCACACTTAAGTTTTGATTTTAACATTTGGGCTATTCGCTCATTTATACTGCGGGGGTGGGGGGTGGAATGAGGAAGGTAGGATTTTAGATTAAATGTACCCGCATTTGTGTACAAGAGGAGAGGGACTCTGTTTAAGGTAAAAAAAGTCTCTAATACATCCGACCAAGATTTAAACCTTGGTCTTCCGGTCGCCAGTTATCCAGTCTATGTGAGAGCGACATGTTGGACGTTGCAGCCGAGAAGAATTTTAATGTCTATATTTGCATTTTATCATAATAATTAAGACTTAAATCTATTTAAGAAAGGGGATTCTTTGAAGTCAAGAAAAATTTCCAAAGGGGTATAATTTAAAATTATTCTTAGTAAAAAATTTAAAAAAACTTCTTTTCACTTAAAGGTAGATAAATAAAATCAAAGGTTCATGTACAAGAGATAATGGAAAAGAGACAAGTAACTTACAACCAAAGCACATTCTTTATTAACTTATTTCTGTTTTACTATTTTTGTTCATTAGCATGTTATGCGTTTACATTGTTGACTCCTATGTGAAATATTAGTATATCTCTTTTGGTTTTCTGCTAACTTAATCACATTCTAAATCATGTCTACATAGTAGATACTTTTTTTTTATCCTTTAGTAATTTGATTTTAAGATAAAAGTGTGATTTTCTCATAAATATCTTGAAGCTTTTTATTCTTTTCGAGGAGTTTTAAGGTTTATTTGCCATTTTACACATGTGTAGATGTGTAAGATTAGCATATTTGTGTAACAGAAAACATGATTTGAGTTTCATAACTTTCATTATGTATTTTCAGTTTTTTAAACACCTAAAAAATAACTTTTGGGAATATTTAAGGTGACTAACTGGTAGAATTGGCATGTCTGCAAAGCAAAATTTGTTTTAAAATAAGGGCACAACATCATTGGGAGCTTATGGCAATTTTAAGCTTGTCACAGAAATTACGACTTTACAATTAGAATTTAAAACGTCGTAAGCAAACATTTTGATTAAATTAAGTTGATAACCATTGCACAGTAATCTACTTTAAAAGGTTTCATTTCATTGTTTGAGGAATTTACAGTAACTTACACAAAAACCTGAAAATTATGTGACCGACCTAGGCTTCCTACAAGTTTTGTGCATGGATAAATCAGTGGTCTTTTTCATATGCTCTTTATGCTGATGCAAATCCACTTCCTCTAAACTATCCTTCTCATCCCTATTCCATGTGCAAAACATATTAATTTAAAGTTGAGTAAATAAATGTAGTTCCAGTACTTTATTATAAATCACCATTTAAACTAGTTTTCAACTAGGGATTGTTTGGGGCTCGGTACTTTGGTTCTGCTCGCTCTTCAGTTAAGAACTATAACCAATCAAAGAGTTGGTTATCAGTTTCAAGTTTAAAAAAATTATTATTAGATAAAGTGAAATTAATATAGTTGACATAAAAATAGTTTATAACTTTCAAAATACAAATGCTTTGCACTAATTATGTCTACTGGCCCAGAGAATTAGTTTTTTAACCACTCATATTACATAAATATGAAAACAATAACAATTGAGAGAAAACAGCATTTGATTAATTGATGTTATTAAATGGAATTTGGATCCAAAAAACCAAAGAGGTAGAACCATAACCAACCCATCAGTACTTTTAAGAGTATAAAGTACCCTATGGAAAACAAGACAGTATAACTATACAGTATTTCTTGTTTTAATCCTTTAAAAATCAGAGTGCACCCAAAAGGGAGGCGAGTGGGTCATTTCCCCCACCAAGACTAAATAGTTTTAACAGAAAATTTAAAAAATATGAAGTACAAATATAATACAAAGCACTTAAGATGTGTTGATTGTAGCAAGCAACATCTCAAGACCAGGTCTACAACTTGATATTCAAAACATGAACGCATTAAAAGTTCCTCAAAAATCTCAATCAGAAAAATAGACACAAGCAACAGCTTTTATAAATTGTATGTCCACCTACCCCCACCACAAAGAAATGAGTAAATTCTTGGGTGCGACACTGATTGGCCGTAGTACTTTATGTACTTCTTCAAAATGTCCAAGCTTGTTGACAGTTTGTTCAGTCAATGTTCTTTGTGATCCAGTCAATAAAAGCTGTGATTCGAGTGTAGACACCGGGGTAGCCAGGCTCGGCACAACGATAACCGTATGACACAATGCCAATGAGGTAGAATTCCGTGCCACCCTTTGGCCACATCAGTGGGCCCCCAGAGTCACCCTAAAACATGGAAGAAAGAAGGATAAGCATAAATTCAAAGTCTCGGTTTATTGGTTTAGTTAAGTTAGTTAAGTGTATTTGTTAAGTTTAAAGATTTCATGTAGTGATGGGCCATTCAAATCCCTTTAAGCTTTAATGATTTTCTTTTTTTTTTCTCATCACATATTAGGCCTACTACCCATTTGTGTTACACGCATATGAAATTACTCTATAACACTAGGAACTCTAAAAGTTAATTGCCATACTTACAAAAGTATGCCACCTATTTCTATCATTAGCTAATTCTATCCAGTCCACCTCATTACACCCTATATCTTTCAGGTCCATTGCAATATTAACTTCTTGTCTGTGTCTAGGTCATCTCACTGGTATCTTTCTATTAGATTTACCAGTTGATACCTTTGAAAGTAATTCTAGTTTCTTCCATTTGTGCATGTCCTGCCCACTGTAACTTGCAAGATTTGACTAGCTTAACAATATCTTGCGATAATTACAGGGTATATAACTCATCAGTGTGTAACATCCTCCACTGTCCATTGACTTCATCTCTTTTTGAATCAAATATTTTCCTAAGTAGTACTTTATTTTCAAACACCGTAAATGTCTTCTCTTCGTGTAAGGCAAGGAACCAAGTCTCACAACCATAAAGAACAACCAGTAAAACTATTGTTTTGTACATTCTTAGTTCTACATTTCCTGACAGCAGGTGAAATGTTAACAACTTGATGACTGAATAATAGCATGCATTCCCCGACTGTATTGTTTTCTTGATTTCCTTCTAATATTGTTACTGTTCCTGAATATTATAATTCATTAAACCCTACCAAATGATATGTTGTTCACAGTAATCTCTAAATTTTCATTCACAATCTATGTTCTCTGTGTGAACATTTATTTAGTCTACTCAATATTCACTTACAATCCAATTTCCATGCTGGCCTCTGATAAAATTTCTACATTTCTGGCAACAGCTTCTTATTACTTAACAAATCCAAATCCTATGCTTATCTTAATGGCTGTGTTGTGACGTTCAATGTCGAGCCTTTCCTAGTATCTTGCATTAGCTTACTTTAGTATAGATTAAAAGTAATGGGGAAAGTAAATCTCCTTGTTTCATTTCATCAAATACATATTTTGAAATATTCTGATAAGTAAAATCTAACGTGTAACCTACCATGCATATCTGTCAAACATACCTCATTTATCTTGACAAGATTTTGGATATCCTAAACTTAACTAAAATTTCATATATTGTGTTTCTTTTAACTGAATTGTAGGCCTTTTTAAAATCTACTAATAATTAATGTACCATCCTGTTGTATTCCCACTTTTTCTCTAATACTTGCTGAATATTAAAAATCTGATTTGTCGTCAATCTCCTTTATACCTTCGATTCTAAGATGCACTTTTTATGCAATTTAAACATCTATAAAAACGGGGTGTTTCTAAGAATCTATGGTGTCTTAGAATCACATTTCTTTTAGATGTTTCCCGTGCTTTGCACTTTGGCTCATTAGAATCAGACTCTGAAGATGAAGTATACTCTAATATTGATTCATATGTAGATATTGACAACACAGAAGAATCAGACTTATAATGATTCAGAAGGCTATGGACCTCACAGTTACACAAGTGACAGTGGTTTATGAATTTCTATTGCTAATATTTCACCACCTCCCTTTATTAACTCTGCTGAAAGTCAATTTATAACTGGAATTTAATAGTTATTTAGCTTCTTAATATCTTCTTTGACTTCAATGATACTAGCTTCTAGGACTATTGGTTCAGCAGTATCGATTTTGACAACTTCCTCCAATTCAAAACATTCCTCATATCTGCTATTAGATTACCATTCTCATTTTTCACTAAATTGGCGCAAGCCAGATAATTTTTTCTACGCCCGTTAGTTATACCTTAATTAAGTTCCCTGATATAATTTTTGCTATTTCATTCTATCTCACTAACTTTACTCTTACCTGCTTCAGTGGCCACATGGTCTAAGGCAGGGGTTGGCAAAAGGTTGATTGTGATTGACCGCTCGATCTCACAACAATTTGCAGTCGATCATGTAATAAAACTATAATGTCATGAAAAGGCAAGCTTACCTTTGTTCCACTATGGTACAGTCTATAAGAGCCATAGTGTAATGCATTAAGGTACAATTGACAACTTTAAAGGGATAAACCGAGTGTACATTTTATATATTTTATGTATTTTATATAAAGGCCGGGACATCAGTATTGGAGGAAATATTTAATTCAAGGAATAAATAGAAGATTTATAGAGAAAAAAAAAGTTAAAAGTAGAGTGGAGAAACAAAGGGTGATCACAGGACCTTTGATAAATGTTAAAGTTGATTGGGACTCCAAACAGTTTGCCAATCCCTGGTTTAAAGCATTACTCTCGTGTTAGACTAGACTACCAAATACAGTGAGATTGGGGTTTGAATCTTGGTCGAGTGTACTGAAGGTGGTTTTTCCAAAATGGTTTTCCAGTCTCCCTCCACACAAATGTGAATACACTTCCTATAAATTCAACCTTCCTCATCCCTAACTCATTAGCATAATTATCACATATGTGTATAGCCTGAACAGGTTGTAAGACGTGGTGCTAAAAAAACCTTAACTCTGAATATGACACTGTCCTTCCTTTTTAGCATAGTTAAATGTATTGAATGTTAAAGTTCGATTCACCAGGACAACAACATAATTTTACTTTCTTTCCTTCTTCAAATTATTTTGAGAATTTGTTGTAAAACCATGGCTTCTTCATACTCTTTTTTTGGGTACCTATGTACACTACTCCTCACTGCATCTCTAATATTAATCCTGACAATTTCCCGCTGTTTCTCTGTATGAATGTTTCACTCACTATCTTGTGGGCAATATAGGGCAGCAAACCTATTTAAATTTCAATTTGATACCAAGTCCTACACTCATCTATCAGATTATCTAACTAGATTGTATTTTTTTTTAACTTGTATGCTGTCGAGGGAGTAGAAAACCATTTAAGGAAAACCCCCCTGTACATCCGATCAGGATTCTAACCCCAATCTTCCCAACATCGGAGTTCATTCTATTGTAAGTGTGATGCCTTAAGCCATTCAACCACCAAAGTGGGTGATTTTTTAATATTAGATGATTCCAAAAATTGTTAGATTCAATAAAAAAAAATTTAATAATAATTTTTAACTACAAATTTAGAGCCATTGTGGTTCTTAGTATTGGTTCAGCCCAACACAGTTGAAGGAAAAATCCTACAACCATACCATCCATATACCATTCATTTACTACTTTTTAAATTGAATAAAATCGGAATAGAGGGAGAAAAAACCCATCCAGTAAAGTTAACTTCTTATGATACCGTAATCATGTTATCTAATATTTGGATTAATATTCTAAACTTATCATATTATTTGAGACTCGAAATCTATAAAAATTGGATTTGACCCATTTAAATTTCAACCGGTAATAAAATTCACTAAACATAGCTCAGATTTTATTATGTATCATTGATTTAACAATATATATATATATATTAGATAAAATAAACAAACTTTGAGATCACATTGATAATCTTCATACATTCATTATTTTTGGACAATGTTGTCTGTCTCATTCTTAGTCCGGTTTGGCATTGATGAGGATGTCAGGATTTCAGTCCTGGCCTGTGGTACAAAGTTGTTTTTCCTGAATAGTTCCCCACATCCCCTCCACACAAACACAGGTATACTTTCTCTAAATTCTACCTTCCTCATTTATACCTCACTAGTGTATGCATTTAGATAGCTCAGATGCATGTAACATACAGTGACATTACCAATATTTTCTCAGATAGCCATTTAAGAGGATTGAATGTTGAATTTAATGTGCAGGCACATTTTTTCAACAACCTCAGAATGTTTTATCAAGGGTACCTAATTTATGATTGTTGTTATTTATTTGGGCCGTTTAATGTAAAGACCCGCCTCGGTGGCGTAGTTAGCTAACGCGCCAGTCATGTTGAGCTAGACCACTGAGGACGGGGAGATTGAGGTTCGAATCTCGGTCGGGTGAACTGGGAGTGGTTTTTTCCTAAATGGTTTTCCACTCTCCCTCCACGCAAATGTGGGTTCACTTCCTCTAAAATTCAACCTTCCCAATTCCTAATCCATTAGTGTAATTAATACTTAAGCGTATAACCCGAACGGCTAGTAAGACGCGGTGCTAAAAAAAAAATTAATGTAAACTTTATGAACATAATTATTATATCAGGATATGGCTTATAAACAAACTTAATTCATTACTGCAAAAGGGCAAGCCCTAATTTTCACCAATGATAAGGTTTTCGGCCATGCTGAGAATCGAACCCGGGGCCTTTAGCTCAGTTGACAAGATGCATTTCTGACTTAACTATGATTGTTGTTTCTAATTTTTACTGTTTCAATGTTTGTTAATAATGATATTTTAGACTTGACAAAGCATAGAACCTTGTTTTTAGCCCTCTCTAACCATGGAATTGGGGGTGAAACATAGATTAGAAAGTTGTGTCTGCACATGTGTATTGAGTTGTGCTCGTGAGGTACCTGACAAGCATCCTTGCCTCCCTTGGCAAAGCCGGCGCACAGCACCCGGTCGTCGATGATGGTGGTGTGGAAGTTTTCGTAGGCGCTCTTGCAGGAGTCCTGCTCTACCACGGGAACCTGTAGTTGCAGAAGAGCCGTGCTGGACGGGCCATCTGCAAGCATAGACAAACAGTCCATATTGCTTTTATCGTTAGATTATAAATTTTATAAAACTGCTTATTAGCAACATTTCTGAAACTGTTCAGGATCCCAAAATTCAGGAAAATTCCCATGAAATCAGACTTTGACAATCTTGAAATATCTTAATTTATTTAATTTTGGCTCTTCTTCGACGGTCGCGTGGTCTAGGGCATCACTTTTGCAATGCATTAGAATGCTGATGACAGGGAGATCAAGGTTCGAATCTCAGTCGGGTGTACTGAGGGCAACTTTTCCTAAATGGTCTTCCCTTCGTCCTCCAAACAAATGTGGGTACACTTCCTCTAAATTCAATTTTCCTCATCCCTAGCTCATTAACGTAATTATTACATATGCATATAACCTGTACAGGTAGTAAGAAACGATGCTAAAAAAAATAGTAAAATAAATTATTTATGTTATTTAAATACATACATATTCTTTGGTCAAATTAAATACTTAGAAGCTTGTTTTTACAAGTAAACCAGGAAATGGTGGAAATTTGCCCATCCCTTTATTATTTATGATTAAAATCATTTAAATGTTAGTTACATTCAGATTCATATTTTATTCATCTTTTAAAGTAAGTCCAGAATTCGTACATTTGCATTTGTTTAGAGTTAGCTTTTACTTCCATGTTGAATACCTACTCGAGAATCAAGTGTAGGCTCCACCCCTTTTATTGTTTCCTGCATTTCAATAACTAGTGATTGGTCCAATGTTAAGAGAATTCTTTTTACATTGGGTTGCTCGATAAAGATAAATAGCGCTAGTTTTTGGGGTCAACAAATGTAAGAAAGCACATGAAGTACACGGAAAGACAAGGCACGCCATTTTCACAGCTTGGCTCATTCAGTCGCTATTAAAATCTTTACAACGAAAAGACGTCTAAACAGACGTGTCAGATTTGTGAACAGTATGTATGTATTGTGATCGCTCGGAACATGTAAAACTAAATTATGTAATAAAGAGTACTGTCGAAATCCAAATCATGAATAACTATTAATAATAAGACCCAAACTAAGGAAAGGAAGGAAACAAGAACCTTTCAGACACCTAGGCCCAAACGTACTAACCTAGACATATAAAATATAGCAGTTTAGCTAAGATTTAGAAAAGTAAGTATGTCTCGTTTCCATGAGAACTTCTCAAAGTTAAACTGTCAATTCTGCATAGAAATAAACATTTCATACGGACAATAGTTCATTGCTTGGAACAGACTAGTGTATCGCTTTGCTATTTTATAACTTTGGATTGCCATGTTCCAGTCATATTTTATTTTTTATTTGAAATACCTGAAGGTCCTTGATTTTCTTACAATTTTTAAGGGGGTTTGACATGACCACTGGATGTAGAGTTACCAACTTTCTTAATTTAGGACAGCAACACTCAACCTTTATACTCACTGAAATTAATTGCCCCCCAACCTGCGATGAAGGGGTAGTTGCGAACAAACGACATTGAGCGCAGTTCAGGGGCCGTAGGGAGACAGATGGGGCGTATCATCACTGAAAAAGAATAATTTATTTTTAAATTATGAAATTGTCAATTTCATGACTGTGTTTATTTGAAATTAAGAATGTGACTTAATCATTTCTTAAAGCTAACGAAAATAATATAGCTAACTCTCCTTAAAGTTTTGTAAACACATTTCACTCCTTACCAGTGTTTGTTTATATTGCATAGCATGGCCTTATCAGGGAAATTAGTGGCACATTTCTTATTTGTGTTTGAATTTTCCAAACTTTACATAAGTTATCTGTGCCTTTGGAAAATGAAAATATTATAATTTTCATCAGGTCGCCTTGAAGGTGCCATGACCCCCTATAGGCTATTAACTGATATGTGTTAGGAGCTTCAGCAGTTTGGTAGATAAATCAAATTAGACTAATTATTGTAATATAAAACACTCTAATGCGACAAGATGTTTTTAGAAACATTTAACAATATCGTTCAGATATCGAGCATTTATTTCAAACCTTAAAAAAACAATTTAAGCTCTACCTGACAGACAAAAAAAATCTTAATTGGCAACACTGGTGTATTAACTCACATGTCGTTTGTACACTCTCTTTGAGCCATAGGATAGCGATGTCATTACTGAAGGTAGTAGGACTGTATTCCTCATGGATCTTATTCTTGGCAATGGGTACATCAATTGGCGAAGCTCCATCTTCGTCCGATTCCAAGTTATGTTCACCCAACCTCACCATATACCTTATTGAAAAGAGACAAAGATTTAAAAGTGTGCAGCTTACCCATTGTAGTAGTGGCTCAGATGTGAGGGCATTGATGGTACCATCTGATCATGGGCAAGAAGTTATATGTTTCCAAAAGTGTAATGATGAGTATAGCCTCCCAAGGTATAAATCCAAGAGCTAGGGAAAGACCCACTATCAAATAAATAAAAACCTATTTATTGTAATTTATTGAAATCTTTGTTGACTATTTTCACTAATTGGAAACAAAAATTAAATAAACGAGTATTTATGACAACTTAGTTTTAACAAGTCTATTTCTAAATATACAAGCTATCTAATGTTTTACCTTTAAGAAGCTGGCAATGATCTTTCAATGTCATCCTCATGTGCATAAGTCAAAAATCAATCTACTCCATTGTCTATGGTTGAAAAAATCGTAATACTTGAGAATATAAAATATTGTCATGTATAGTGGTGCCCATCTTGCGAGCAAGCAAGATGGCGTGTTCTCAACACTTGTCAAAATTATGCTGACATGGCAGAAGGTATAGATTTTAAGGTGAAAAAAGGAAGAAAATGAAGGAATATCCCTTCTAAATAGCTTCTGGGGCTGTTGAATGTTCAAACATTTCTCCTTTCCTTCTATATGCATTTGGAGTGTGATGTATGGTTACCAAAGAGGTCCCCTTAGTTTTTTTTGACATGGATGCCATTGGTTATATCTGAAAACAACTTAAGTAAATACTACTACATCCCATATGACCTATTATAAACTA
Source organism: Timema genevievae (assembly GCA_902155825.1). Lineage (NCBI taxonomy): Eukaryota > Metazoa > Arthropoda > Insecta > Phasmatodea > Timematidae > Timema > Timema genevievae. The sequence continues at coordinate 7,451 of CABFWO010000221.1, read as the reverse complement.
TTGGATAAGATAATGCCTGGAGGGTTACAAAACATTTAAGTCCCTATTATAAAATTCTCTGACTTTTAGAGGTTTTTGAAACAACCTTTTTCCAGTTTTTGTTGTGGAGTGATGATTGTTTCCTTTATTTCATTATTTTCATACTTATTTTAGAAAAATAGAACCAGCTTTATACATCAAAGTTTTATAAGCTATTTTTCCAATTTTTAATGTGGCAAAGTGGCAAATGTGGTATAAAAACAAAAACTGTAAAACAATCTCATATCTGTAGCCACCGTGAGCACTGATTAAATAATATGCTTAGGACTCGTTTTAATGCAAATGTTAAACTGTAACGTTTCAGGATTAGGCCCAGCTTAACTCACAGGTCGTCTCTGCTGTAGACACAATGTCCTGCGGTGATGACATGCCTCGTGGTCACCAGGGTTGCCCCACAGAGGAACTTGGGGCCCTTCTTGGTGCTTGTGGCAGGGCGGGTATAACCTAGAGCGGCCAGCCATGGAAACGCCCCTGAAATAGCCAAGTCATTATCAAGAGGGGTCCACTTTTGAGTTGATTGGGAACCAAAAACAGGTTAACAAGATCGTAATTTTATTACACATCCAAATTTGACAAGCTAAGTGAATGGGACTGTCAAATGTTTTAAGGCAAGGAGTGTTTTGGTTTAAAAAAATTATCATATCAAAATAACTTTACCAATTCTGTTGAAGCAAGGGGGAGGGGGGGGGGCGTTGTGGTGCTGTCTTCTTCTAAAAGGTGGATAGTTCTCATCATAGAATAAATTAATATGTAAATAAAATCATATTTTTCATCTGTTTTAACAATCTATAAAAGTTAACTCATCTAAGTTGCAAGAAATAGGTCGGCAATATTATCTATTACAACTTACTCCCTTAACCACTTAAACCTTTCAAAATTATTCCTAAATTATGTAATTTTTAAAACAAGCAATTATTTATTAATAGCTTACCCAGCTAACTTAACCTACCCTTCCATTTGCAGATAAATTAAAATTTCTATTAATATTGTAATAAACAATTTCAAACGGTACAAAAACAATTATATAATACTTATGCAATGAAATGATCAAAAACCTATTACACTACAAATCATGATGATGTGTTCATAAATATTAAATTCTTGTGTGATTGTGGTGAGTTTTCTTTTTTATTGTAAAATTATATTGATACCTTATAGCCTAAATCGTATGAATTGATTCTCTGTGTTCTTAAGTAAATAATAATAATAATAATAATAATAGAATATACATATATTGTAACATTATGATAAAGAAAATATTTTTTAAATACTCTATATGAAGTATATTATAATCTGTAAGAGAGTTGTGTTGCTTTTTTACTGCAAAAAACTATTATCGACAAAGACAAACAATAATAACTTTTATCCCTGACTCCTGCCACGAATAGCACCCCTCCTTCAATTATCCTTGATCATTATTTAGATCGAGAAGTTTAATCAAACACATTGGTGGTCTAATCATCCTAAACACCTAAATCAATAAGTCTTAAGTGCCTGTGAGTCGGCAAAGTAAAAATTCACCCTTCCTATCCTGTATCTCTAGACTCACCCAGCTTGGAAGGGTATCCCCCAACGATGCGTTGGGAGCTGATATTACTGAAGCCACACTGTGGGTACTGGGGCAGTGCCCCTCCCTTGACAATAGGCAGCGGTGCAGGAGGTGGTGTTGTCCCACCCCCTCCCTCCTCCACACGTGAGGTGGTGTCAATGCAGCACACCTTGGGGTCGAAACCATCGTATCCACAGGCAGAGCCCCTGAGAAACTGTGCCACGCCAGGCTGCTGTCTATTAGACCTCAGGAGAGACAGGAGCTCTGGACACTGCTTGATGTTGATACAGCGGCCATTTTTATTGTCCGGGGTCAGGCACGAAGGGCGAGACTGGAAACGAATATCTGTGCAAGCGTGGGCATTAACCAAGGAAAATATGTTAGGACAGTTGACCAGGACAGTGGTATATGACTTGGAAATTCCCAACACATGACTTACAAACTGATAAGCGGTATTACCTGCATCAGTGGTAACATCAACTAAACTCAATATTTAGTCTGGTTTTCCAGTAACAAGACGATTATGGAGTAGAGTTTAAATCCCGTCCAAGTGTAGGCACACTGAAGGTGTTTCTTTAAAAAAAAATTGTTTTCCAATTTTCATCTGTGTAGATTCTGCTACATTTCCTCTCAATTATACAGCTCTAATCCCTACCCCATTTTTGTAATTAAAATGCATATAGCATGGAGTAGGCTACATTCAGCCCAATATTCAAACCTTGGCCTTCCTGTCACAGGAGAAAAAAAAAAGACTAGCCCTTGACATTTAGTCTGAATGTCCATCATGGTTTTTCAAATGTGATTTATAGCTATGGAAATTCCATCTGCCTGCTAGTTTTCCTCAAAACGACCCTATCTTTCCTTGCCCAATAGATTTAGTAATTACGGGCCTTTTTCAGTGCCTACATTTACTTTTGAATATTGCTTGATACCCGTGTGCTATTTATAATAAAATAAGAAAAAATTACTAAGCCTATCATTAAATAGGGTAAATAGCGACCAAAACAATGAAAACTAAGACTAAGGAGTCACTCTCGTAATAGGATGGAGTGCCTATGACGGGGAGAATGGAGTTTTCAAATCCTGTTCAGATGTACTAATAGTGGTTTTTCATAAATGGTTTACATCATCCCTCCAGGCAAAACGCGGGTATGTGCCTGCTCCCTCTAAATTCAAATATGAGGATCAGGGGTTCAATCCTCGGTCCCGGCACATATTTATCTGATTGCCAAACCCTTCCTTCACTCTCTGACAAGATGTGTATTAATCACAACTTGTGAATGTGAGGAATGCCAGGCCTCCACCGTGGTTCGGATTCCACGTTAAACGGTAAGTCCTCAATTTCATTTCACAATCACCCTACCATTGCACATTAGCGTAAGTGCCCGAACGGGTAGTAAGACGCGGTGCTAATAATAATAATATTAGTATCCATAATTTATCAATTACAAAAACTTAGATGACGCTAGTAAATGGAGTATAAACCAAATAGTAGGGGCTTTGAACCTACAAAAGCAAAGCTAATATTTCTGAAAATTTGGTATTTCTCAGAAAACATTTTTCTAGAAGCAGTTCTTCCCGGGGTGTTTAGATTTTTAGAAAAATGTTTCTGGGGGACCACGGAATACGGACCACGGACCTACGGATATGCAGTCTGTGTCAGGGCCTTAAGCAGGCATCTGAGGGTTGGCTTGATGTTGTAGGGGTAGGTATGCGATAGTAGAGTTCACGGCAGAATATTGATGAGTTAATTTATACTAACTTTCTTAGATAATTACGATGATTTTTGTCTGGTTTATTAATTTGAAAAAAATATGTACCGGTACCTTTATTTGCGCTAAAACCCTATGTTTGTACTGAAAAAAAAAATTGATCCTACTCACAAGGGGGAAACGGGCAACTTTGCATCAATTTAATAAATTAATTACTAAGATTTATTAAAATTTCTTTCAGTACAAACATAAAAATATATTTAACCCACAAGATAAAACAAAATACCCCATGCTTCTGCGATATTTCATAGTCCCGGAAAAATTCTAGAAAGTAAGCGGTATTTTTGCTCTCTTCTCAGCCCGGCCTTCAACTTTACTCGCTGGGCTAAAGCTAACGGAGAGTTTACTAGCCAACGCGCTTACTTATAGTAATCTTGTCCTGTGTAATTGTGGTTTAACTGTTTGAAAAAAATAATACACAGAAACTAAAGAAAATATTGTATTTTTATTTCATTCTTAAATAACCACAGCACTTAGTTTACTTAAAATATCCCATGGAGCCCATATTAAAATAAACTTGATGGGTCCTAGGTTTTTCTAGCAAAATTAGGAACTGCAGACTGCTACAATCTTGAGTCTATGTTTGAATAAACACCCAGATATTATGCTTGCTACTAACCTTGTGGTTGAGCTTGTGACAGTGTGAGGTGTGAGGCGAGACACACCGCTACAAGCGCTAGTGTTCGCTTTGTGTCGGGCATTCTCTGGGAACCTGCGGGAATTAACACGGATATTAGTTTTTGACTCTTACGACCTGTTCAATCTACACACATACCTACACCAATTGAAATAGAAAGAGGAAGTTCAAATTTTGAGAAAATATACTCGCATCAGCGCAGGAGAAACAGAAAACCAATTCTTAGAATGCCCAACTGGGATTAAAACCCCGACCTTCACCATCAAACTATTAGGAGCCTGACGCTATAGACCACGTATAATGAAAAAAACCAAAGGAAAGTATTAATTGTCTGACGATAAACCTATGACCCGCATCTGTGGGTGGGCGAACTAAGCGTCAAGCTCATCTAGTCCGGCTTTCCGGTAACGAGGAGGTAAGGGTTTGAGTCCCAGCCAGGTGTAATGATAGTGTTTTCCCTAAATAACATCCCCACGCGGGAAAACCCTGTTCATGGTAGAAAGGGTGGTCTGAAAGTCCTTTTTCCCTGTCATATTTCTACCATATAGTAGGATTTTGGTAAGAAAAAGTACCTTTCATGCGTTCCTTCCTACCATAAACAAAGCACATTTCCTATTAATTCTACTTTCCTCTTTTCTACTCATTATCATTAAAGCGCGTACAGCCTTGAGTTGAGGATGTTTGACTCAGCCAACAAAACAACAATGTTTCATACACATATAAATCAACGTATAAAGGTTACAGTATGATATGAGATTTTTCATTTTTTTTAGTAATTTTACATACCACTAGTCAAATACGAATTAACTTAATCGTTATTTTAATATCTACCTACAAGCTACATTCTTTATAACGTCCCAATGTAACTCTAGCTCTATCAACATTTCAAACAACAGATGGATCTTGGTACATCCAAATAGTATCGAAGAATTAAGGTCGTATCAGTTTTTGCTAATAATCTGAGGAAGAAGAGAACAAGAGTTAAGGACTGTAGTTTTGTAGTTTTTATAACTTGATTCAGTGAACACATTTAATTAGTTAGATTTTTTCCCCACAATAATATCAACAGTTCTTGAATATTTGTCATGACTCATGAGCATAGTGGCATTTGATGAAAAACTGTAAAAAGTCAAAGTCAAATTACGCAATGATTGCGAAAAATATTCAAGAATATTTTAGTTTAATTTGTTTAAAAAATTAAACTAAATGCATATAATAGATCCATTTTTTTTACAGAAACGGGTTTTTTTTACATAGAAACTATAACTGTAAGATTATAATTGAGAAATACATACATTCTGCCCCTTAACTCTCCTCTCCATCATGCAAACATGTATTTTTATATAAAAAACCATGTAAATATAAAATATTAGTATTACGTCAACTTTATAATATCCCCCTCCCCTAAGTAAATCAGCTTTCTGCGCGTTTGACTATGAGCATATTTTCCCTAGCTTAATTGTAGTTCTAGCACAACATACAGTAGTACTTCATATAATAAATTTATCACTTAGTAAAAAAAGAACAAAAATTCAATTTATGCTCTTACTAAATATAACTATGACCTTCGAACTAGTATCACCCAGAGCTATCATACGTTATAAAAAAAAGACAACTTCAATTTCCCCACCAGTCCCGGCAATAAAATATATCTTATAACTTAGATAATAGACTAGAGAGAAAGGACACTTGTCCGTATCGCATCAGATCGGCTCACATCGGCACAGAATGTTTGTTTTTTGGCGCATACTTGTCCGCATCGGATCGGCTTGGCTCCTTTCTGAGTTAATTGCCCTACCCAGCTCTATCTCCTCTAGACCAGTAGCACTCACAGTCATGGATACATCAATTAGTGAGGTGGACGTTATAGTTGTTGCCTTTGTGTGCGCTGCAACAGTTGCAAGAAAGAAGAAATGGAATCGAAACTAATCAGATTGTATGGGGTACCTTGGGATGTTTTTCTTAATTTTAAAACTGGCTCTCAAATTAAGGGTACAGTAGCGTTACCACTTCTTTGGTTTTACATGACAGCTAGCAGATGCTATCAGTAATTCCAACATTGTCTGAAAGTAACTTTTATCAACACAATTGGAAATATTTATTATTTGCTAAGTATTACTATTACTATCACTAAAAATATTATCAATCACTTTTAACAATACTTTCCCAAGGATTACAGTATAATTTTACTTTCCATAATCAAATTTAAGAAAAATAAAGTCTAGTAAATTCCCTCTAGTTTTCCTTTTAACTCTTGTGGCATTTACAGGTTAAATAAAGCGTGAAATTTTACATTTAATGGTATTATATTCAGTTATTAATATTTTTATAACTGGCCTCGTATTTCTTTAACATAAATAAATGGTTTGTGATAATAAAGAGGAAAAAAGATACAAAATGTTTGTGAAGTAATATAAGGTTTAAATTTGGTAAACACGAGTATTAATAAAATTCACCGTCCAACCAGCAACACGTTCCTCTACGTCACCAACTGGCAGCATAGCTTCTATCCAGTGGCCATATTTGTTTTCAGCATATAAGGCCACTTTTAACGTTCTCTTGTTTTTAATAATTAATTTGAATTAAACAGCAAAAGAAAACTTCAAAACTAAACAACCAACCAAACGGTTATTTTCATAACCAAAATCTAACAATTTTAAAGATACATTATAACAGTGAATTATCGTATAAAATACAGTTAATAAAACCACGTGCGTGAGTAAACAAGTTGAAGCAAACAAGATATTTTATGGTTGAGTATTTAGGCCGTTGTTAAGTACTGTTAATAATTGTATTACAAATTTGAATAATACAAGTGCTGTTAGCCTATAACTTAATGTCCAAAATGTTAGCCAAATCTAGTTTAAGCTGAGACACAGACAAGCATACACCAGAACCACAGTCTTCAGGTTAAAAAGGCTGTGCTCATTGGAAGAACTTGAGTCTTTCAACACGGGGATTGCTGCGTGCAGTCACAAGAAACAACATCACTATCAAGGGGGTATTTTTTAAAACAGTTCATTTTAAAGATGATTGGAGAGCAGACCCAAACTTACCTTCTAATGTCAATAAGCCATTTTTCACAAAGTTAGGTTTGGGTAGTAACACCACTCCCTTCCCATAAACCAAATCACCCATATGAGCCTATTCAGACTGCAAATTAGAAAACGTAGAATAGAATGGTCCTTTTTTATGTTCAAGCAATTGTTTGTAAATTGTCTAGTTATAAACAATATTCAATTACGTCGCCTAGTTAGTTACTTGTTAAAAATGTCTGTTTTTTGAAAAGTGGTAAAGGGATGAATTGGGGGGACGGCATTGCTGGTACCTGAACTATTGTGCTCGGGTCTCCCCCCTTAGAAACTGACCGTATGTAAGTATGTATGTATGTATGTATGTATGTATGTATGTATGTATGTATGTATGTATGTATGTATGTATGTATGTATGTATG
>CABFWO010000220.1:342900-417726 GCA_902155825.1 Timema genevievae | reverse complement strand
GCTGAACACTAGGGGAGGGAGTATTGTCCCGTTATAACGTTCCCCCCCTACCTGCTTGTTAGCAGTCAGCACTTGTCACTACACAATAAACCACTGTACTTTTAGCCAGTCTGAATACTTCATATTGAGCCTAATATATGGGGTTACCAGTTCGATGCTATACTAAGACCATGAACAAAGCAATTAATGAGAAAATATGTGTCGGATCAGAGTATATAATAAGAAAAATAGCTGTCGGGCCTGCATTGATCGCAGTGCTAAACACTTGTAAGGGAAGGGGTTAATTGACTATTAATTAAAATAAATTGTGTTTGAGTTTTAGGGTAGTTAAAAGGTGGTATAGAGGTGGTACAAGCTGATTAGTATCCATAGCAACAAATGTAAACCAATCGGGCAAGGAAATATATTTACTAAAATTTTTAAAGTATCTTCTAAATGTATACAATTTTATCTTTCTTTAAGGCTGTGTTTGAAGATACCTTGTCAATAAATGGATTGATTTCATGAGACACACAGTATCTAGATTTTTCTAATATAGAACATTAGTTTAAAACACATTTCGATCATTACAACCAGTAAGGGCATATTAATATAATATGTTGTCAGGGGTATTCCCTTCACTGCCTTAGAGTATTTTTTGAATATGCATAAACTTTTCCCCACCCATGATTATACTAATTTTACTCTCTCTATGTATAACACAATATGAAGGAAATCTTGCGCTACAGAACACAAATATGAGCAGGTCAAGACAATGTATCAAGAAACAGAAAATTTTACAGAAGGCTCAGTTATCACTTATAATCTTGTGACCACTGGGAATGTTTTATCATAACATGTTGTTTTAAAGAATTCTTATGGTAAGTTACATAAGAACAGAATTGACATTTTTGTTGTGGAATCTTTCCACACTCTACATTCTTGTGCCTAGATAGGCTAGGTTGATGGGTGTAGCCCTTCCCACATCTCGAACAGAAATATTTGGCACGAATGGATTCCTGTCCAAAGGATGACGAAACAGCATTTGTCTCAAAATCAGGGACAAAACTTCTTCTCAGACTTTTACTCTTCAAAGTAAGTATATTGTCATCAATTAGATTGAGAACATTCAAAGCTGGAACACAAGAAGACAGTACAAAACATTATAAAGTTTAACATAGTAAATTATCTTTAGAAGTCTACATCTGGATATATATTGGCAATAAAAAAAGTTAAAACATAATTATTATCATGTCCTTTAAATGCCCCTCCCTCACTACCTCTCTCTCTCTCTGAGACTAAAATATATGATAGTAAAGAATTGTGTTTAACTTTTTAAGTGCTGAAAAATATAAATGTAGTTTGAACAATCCACAAAATAATATATTGTAATAAGCAATATAATTTATCAGTGTCTCAAATAAATATTACTAGTATAAAAATGTAGCCCATAGTTTATCAATTTATTTTAATAGCTCTTAAATAATGACAAATGAAAGTATTCAACATTTAATGTTTCTCAATGGGTGTTATAATAAAAAATCAAACTTATTCATTACTATGGATCTAATTTTCAGTAATATGGACAAACAAAATAAAACACGAATAAATATTTAGTCCTCAATAAAAAAAAGAATTAGTGGTTTGGGTTGTAATCGCCAACATACTTGAGTTCTTCCATTTATTTTCTTACATCCCAATAGCAATCTGTTAGTAATTTCTCTTTAGAGCATCACAGTGAACTAGATTCCTTCTTACATCCCAATCACAATTTGTTAGTCATTTCTCTTTAGAGCATCATTGTGAACTAGATTCCTTCTTACATCCCAATCACAATCTGTTAGTTATTTCTCTTTAGAGCATCATTGTGAACTAGATTCCTTCTTGCATCCCAATCACAATCTGTTAGTCATTTCTCTTTAGAGCATCACAGTGAACTAGATTCCTTCTTACATCCCAATAGCAATCTGTTAGTAATTTCTCTTTAGAGCATCACAGTGAACTAGATTCCTTCTTACATCCCAATAGCAATCTGTTAGTCATTTCTCTTTAGAGCATCACAGTGAACTAGATTCCTTCTTACATCCCAATCACAATCTGTTAGTTATTTCTCTTTAGAGCATCACAGTGAACTAGATTCCTTCTTACATCCCAATAGCAATCTGTTAGTCATTTCTCTTTAGAGCATCAATGTGAACTATGATTCCTTCTTGCATCCCAATAGCAATCTGTTAGTCATTTCTCTTTAGAGCATCACAGTGAACTAGATTCCTTCTTGCATCCCAATAGCAATCTGTTAGTCATTTCTCTTTAGAGCATCACAGTGAACTAGATTTCTTCTTACATCCCAATAGCCATCTGTTAGTCATTTCTCTTTAGAGCATCACAGTCAACTATATTATCTTTGTTCGCTGTAGAATGAGATTGTTTGCAAAGTACACAGTAGAGAGGATAGGGGTATACTACTCGACACAGAAAACAACGCAACTCGTGGCTAAGCACTGCAATCGCTCTAGAGTTTGAAAGGTGGAGGGGTGAGAGGAGAGTTCTAATACAGTCAGTACAAAATGGCTAATGGGACATTAATCCTTCATTGTGACTAGTTGGTTTAGCACGCTTATTTGAAGCCAATTTAAAAACACTTTATGTACCTTGTATTTAAAGTTGATTAGGTATCTGTAATGTTTGTCAAAAAAGGTAAAAAAAAAAAAGTAAAAACACTATGCACAAAACTATTGAAAGTTTTAAACTGTCGTACTTGGTAAGTTGACCGAAGTGTATACGCTAGAACGTCAAGATAACAAGTGATGATGTTTTCATTGGTGTTCCCTTTCAGTAGTTGACATTCTTTCCACATGCAATGTTTACTGTGTCGAGTAGTAGTTTAAGTGGGAATCCAATCATGGCTTGTATATAGCCAGAAAATAGTGACAGCCGATATCCTTGGGTTTTCTAGTACAAGTGTCTTGTCAATGATAACTATCCATCTTTTATTTGTATTATTATTTTTATATTTTTCTCTTGTACAGCATTCTTAAATGATATGTCTGCTTTCTCACTCCCATGTATCTCACAGTGTGATGGTATTCTATAGAGATTTAGGTCTTTAAGTTGTTTTATAACATGGTTGATGTAAAATATGTTTCTAGTCATAGAAAAATTAGTCATCATATATTGTATTGCATGATTAAGAGAAATCAAGTTAATATTTTTTTGTTTCTGAAAGAATGTTACATACAGCAAATAACCAAGCAGACATTTAAACTAGGAGTACAAATTAAACATATCACAAATATAAAAAATCCAGCTCACAATGAAATACGCCAAACAATCAAATCTAGCTCCGGTAAGTAAAACATGAAAGTAAATTTTATTATGTACAACCTAAGAAAAAATTAATATCACAAAACTAAGTGTACTACCTTCAAACAAAGTTACTTTGGTATCAAAGATTTTATGATCAACCACCCTTAGAGAAAGAGAAAAAAACTCTCTCCATCGTAAATATTTCTGTCCAGTTCAACATACATATGCTAACAACATTTCCTTTTAGTCGTCAAACATGGCCTAACTACAGCAAATTCTGATCCCTACTTTTACCAACCCTGAAAGAGACCCAGAATGATGTATTGGACCACCATCATAATTAAATGGAATATTCGTTCTAACTTTATAATACATTATAATAGGTACTTAAACTTATAACAAGATATACATTAGAGTACTCAATTATAAATTCAGCTTATTAGCCTGAATAAATCCTGGAATCTAGAACATATTAGCCATTATTATTTTATTTCAAACTTAAAGATGCTAATATGCCAGTCCAAGATTAATGCGAAAAAGTATTTCTCAATAAGTTTAACCAACAATCTCAAAATTATGGTATAAATACTAGTTACTTTAAAAAATCTTCTGACAAATTTTTTTGGTGCTATGATTTATTAATTTAAAGGTGACAAATAAAATATAAATTTATTACATGTGTAATGATTTGATTTTATTGAACTAATTTCATAAATACATTTATTTAATCTAATATAAATAAAAAAGACAACCATCTATGTTTATTATAGTGAAAATTACAATTAAATAATACACCATTTGAGACAAAATATAAGGTCTAATAATAAAATATTAATACAAACAAAGCAATAATTATATAATTGATCCTTAGATGACAAGATTATTTGATATGTTGAGTTTCTAAATCAAAGTGCTACTGGTGAATGACCTTGACCGAATGAATATCTTTGAAAGTTTATTATTATTATTATTATTATTATTATTATTATTATTATTATTATTATTATTATTATTAAGCACTGTGTCTTACTACCCATTCAGGTGATACGCTTAAGTACTAATTACACTAGTGGTTTAGGAATAAGGAAGGTTGAATATAGAAGAAGTGAACCCACATTTGCATGGAGGGAGAGTGAAATTTTTTTTAGGAAAACCCACCCCCAGTTCACCCAACCGAGATTCAAACCTTAATCTCCCTGTCCTCGGCAGCCGAGCTCAACACTACTAGCGCGTTAGCTAACTACGCCACCGAGGCGGGTATCTTTGAAAGTGAAGTCAATCAGAAACCAAAGTTTATCTATTAAGACTAGGCTGTGGTTGACAAAGGTGTAATCCACTATCTGAAAGCAGGCCTGAATTTAAGGCCCCAAGGTCTCCACAAGCTGTTGTAGTAAAAAAATTATTTCCCTTAGGAGATATAGATACAGTCATGGTAAGAATCTTTAAAAAAATATAGCTTACTATATTATTTTTTATTTCTGACAAAATATTAATTACTAATGGCACATGTGGCAAACAAATATTTCAGAGTGTGATTTAAAAAAAAAATAGCAACACCCCTAGATCATTGAAAATCTAGTGGCTACATATGTAATTATAAATATAATTTATTCTGATAGCCATATTTCCTTATTTAAATAATTCTATATACATATAAGTTTAAACAGTTAATTTTGTAAATAAAAATGATGTCTACGTTGAAAAGAAAAATATTTGTTTAATTGATGGGGCCTCCAGTTTTTTACAGCCTAGGGAATCCATACCTATAAATCCGTCCCTGCCCGAAAAATATACTAAACATTGCTTAGCCAGGTAATATTTACAAAGGGCTAGTCATAAATGATGTCCAGATTAGATTAGTAAATGGCCATATTATATTTAATATCAACAGGTTTTACATTAAATAAACTGTAACTTTCCAAATTTATGTTTTCTCTATGTCAAAATCATAGACAAAGAAATCCATAATATCCACTTACACTACATTTTCTGAATGTGTTCAAAAGGTTATTCATTGTGTTTCCTGCCATTTTTTTATTAAAAGAAATATTTCTTTTGGTTTTTTTGGTTTCATTATTTAAAGTGTTATTGTGTATAAATAATATCTCACACTCCCTCCTGAAGAGTTCCAATAGAACAAATTCTAGGTCTTGGTATTTGGTGTTAATTATTTTGCTATCTAGTGGTAGAAGTGCTTAGTGTGTGTTTGCCAATTTGTTCCTCTATTAGTTTATTTACCTTCTTTCCTACTTAAATTGATTGGTATCTGAAACAATAACGAAGCACATAGTTTCTCTCTTAAAAAAAGAACTAAAGATGATATTAAATACACTTAAACCCCACCAATCCAAACCCTATTGGTCCAAAATTTCAGAAAATCTGTTGTTTTTTAATAAGAAAAATATTCATAGCAAAAAAAAAAGCATTTTATTAAGTTTTAAAAGGATTCAGATTAAATGGTGAGTCCCCCTTCCACTCATGTATGGAAACAGACAAGTGGTGTCAACCTGGTGGGGTGATTGACCTTGGTTTTACTCGCTGAGGTACTGTGTGTATGCTCATTGACGCACAGAACAATAGTAGCCAACCGTCAAACAATATCGTACGCCGTGTCCCTAGTAATTGTAAGTTTAATGATTGAATAGTAATTGTTAGTTTAATTGCTAGTTACAATACATTTGTCCGGATATTCCGAACATCAACAAATCCAAACAGGCTCCGGTCCCAATTAGTTCGGATTGGTGGAGTCTAAATGCAATGTATTTTTTAAATTAATAACTTTTATGATAAATAAAAATATGCAAATGATTTCATCCTGTCTCATATAGAACTAAATATAGTTTTGAGGTTAGCCTACATCATTGTATTGGGAAAATTTATTGTTTTTATTTTACTAATAACTTGAAATAAAATATTCTATTAATTTTAATACACAAAACAAAAATTTTAGTAAATCAAATAATAATAATAATGTAATATTTTTTTGGGCCTTATGGTATTAGAAAATTAAAGCTGTGCTCATTTAAAAGTCACAGATTATTGCTCGGCCATGTTTTTTTTTTATCATTGTGTCTTACTAGCCATTCAGGTTATATACTTATGTAATAATTATGTTAATAGTTTTGGGGATTAGGAAGGTTATACATAGAGGAAGTGTAAGTGCATTTGCATAGAGGTAGAGTGGAAAACTATTTTGGAAAATCCCACCCTCAGTACATCAACCTATATTCAAACCGTGATCTCCCCGTGATCAGAGTCTAGTCTAGTGTGAGAGTAGCGCCTTAGACCATGCGGCCACCGAACTGCTCAGTCAATTTGAGAACTCGCAAAAATGTCCATTCACATTAACTAATTATGTGTTCGAAAACTAATTTATATTCTACAAAAACCATTATTGCCTTATTATCTTGTCTAAACACATTTTGAAAATCTTTTAGTAAAATTATAGCAACTAGAAACCTCACTAAGTAATATATTAATGGCATTTTAGATATATAAGTGCGCAATAACCTCTTTATCTGCAAAAAATTTGTTTATTATTATAAACTATCACAACATTATAAAAGCTAGTCCTCCATGCATTAATAAAAAAAATTATATTAGTTGGAAATTGTTAAATCAGTAAATTAATAAGTTTAATTTTTTTTTAACATGAATGGAATAAGAAAATAATTTTGTTGCCACTTAACATGTTAGAAAAGCTAGGTTTTGCCAGCAATGGATAGTTTATAATAATAAACATATAATCTATTGCGTACTAGAATTCTTTTGTTGTCATGTTGGGACATTTCCATTACTATGAATATTTATATTTTTCTGTAATTTAGGTAAGTAGATATTGAATTTTATAATACTATAAACAACATTAAAATTGTCATTATTCAATTTACTGAAGCTTTGTTGTGTCTATTAAAAATAAGAAAAACATGTTTAAGCTAATATAAGACAAAGAAAAAAATTATTTACATGCGAGTATCATGAGCGCTAATCCCATAACTTTAAATAATGGATTTATTAAGAAAGGTAAAAAATTAAAAATTATAGCATCAATTTAGAGTAGGAATGAGAAACTATTGAAAGTATCGATAGTCTTCACTACTGTATTATTATTATTATTATTATTATTATTATTATTAGTATTATTATTATTATTAATTAGCACCACGTCTTACTACCCGTTTGGGTTATACACTTAAGTACTAATTACACTAATGGATTAGGAATTGGGAAGGTTGAATAAAGGAAGTGAACCCGCATTTGCGTAGAGGGAGAGTGGAAAACCATTTAGGAAAAACCACCCCCAGTTCACCCGACCGAGATTCGAACCTCGATCTCCCCGTCCTCGGCAGTCGGGATCAACACGACTAGCACCACCGAGGCGGGTTTCACTACTGTACACTATCAATAGTATCCACATTGCTATTGATAGTGTCACTGCTTAATTTGTGCTCCTAATTCTCAGAATTAAATGTTAGGAAAAGGGAGAAAAGGGGGAGGGGTATAGAGAGATTTTGAAGCGAAACGGTATTCTAAGAATTCTAATGCTTACCTATATTTCACCCAATTAGTTTGTCTATGGAACTCAGTGTTCTGAAACCTTAATTATTTGATAGGGAGCTAGCTTTTTGTCAACCTGTAGGATCCGTTTTCCTTTCATTTCACCATTAGGTGTTCACCAAGTGTCGCTTGAGTTCAAAATCTTAGGATATGTGGGAGTCCTTGAGAGAGACAAAGCTGGACTAGCTACTGCCAAGTGTCAAGTGTTAAAAACATCCTTCAATACCGCAGTACGTCTAATCTTAGATACTATCTTTTGAGTTCTCACAAAAGTGTTCACAGGTGAAATTATTGAGTATCGTAGTTGAAATGTAAAAATGTTGTTTTAAAATTTTGACAATTTTTTTTAATGTATCTTTTGTTAATATTGTAATTTATTACAAAATTCAATACCAGTATAATTCTATTTCTAGTTCTGTTATTCCTCTTCTAAATTTTTTTTCAGGCCATTTATGACTGTAGAAATCTGTAACTAAAAAATTAAAATGACTGTTTCATTCTGATCAATAAGTTTTCATTTATTATAAATTTTAACAACTCTGCCACTATTGATAGGACTATCGATAGCCAGGTTCGATAGTATTGAAATTATCAATAGTACTGTCTATCGATATTTTCCCAACCCTAATTTAAAGATGTTTCTCAAACTCACATCATCATCATTAACTGTTTCAAGCCAGTGGCCGGGTCAGTTTATTAAATTGCCTCCACCTTCTTCCACCTTTCTACCATTTTTCCTCCTTTAATTTTGTACAGTCTTCTCCTCTCAATTACAAACTTTCTGCTATCTGTTCACCCCATCTCTTTATTGGCGTCCCTTGCAGTCTTTTTCCTACATATTTGATTTCCAACATTTTCTTTGGCGTCCTATGTCAAACCTTTCTCAAACTATTAATACAATTTAGCAATAACTATTACCTGATAATTGAGTGACATACATGTCAATAACAAATGAGTTAAGTAAACAGTTAGTGGCAAGATTATATTGTATGCAATGTGTATTAGTAGACAAACAATTCATCAAAATTATAGTGAGCTAAATAACAAATGTGTATAAATATAAAATTTAATATTACAAAAAAAATTTCAAGACAGACATTCATAAATGTAAAATAATAGATTAATTTAGCCTTCATCGATGAAGTTAGTGGTTTAGAGATAAGAAGGATAGTATGAAGAGTAGAGATATGGAGGGGAACCCCCAAACCCCTCACCTAGTTGCATATGATCGATAATCAATCCATTCAAATCCTAACATGACAGTATCAATCTCATTGATAATAAGTGCCTAATGACCAGTGGCCCTCCGTATGTCTAATCACATGCCGGTTGAGGTTATCTGACCGGGTCGTGGCGTACGGACAGTAGGGGCACTTAAGTTCAGGTGCTTTCCCACAATCTTTGTTCATGTGTCTCTGTAGGCTGCCTTTCCAAGAATATTTCTTTCCACAATTCGGACAGTAGTATTCCCCGCAGATAGCGGAGCTATCTAATGAATTCTCTGGATCAATGGTGGATTGAGCAATTTGATGAACCTCTTCTATTTTCACTCTGTCTATCACTTCAGATTTATTACTTTTTATGCTACAATCTGTTAATGAATGAAAATAAAAATCTGTAACAAAATTAATAACAACGATTAAGAAAACCATGTACACATTTTAATGTCAGTAATGTTTTAACAGAAAATAAAATAATGATACAGATATGCCTCATTTAGAACATATTTTTTGTATTCATCTTTTGCTTTTGGTAAGTAGGTGCATAAAGATGGATTATTTCCATTTAGACATACACATAGTTACGCAATTCCTTTTAGTCATATTATGCTTTATTATTTATATTTATTAGTTATCAATAATTTAAACAAGCTTAACCAAGGCAACATTGAGAGTGTGACTACTGTATTTATCTAGAGGAAATAATGAACTGAACCATTAGGAGCAATCTTAAATATTTCAAAAATTTTACAAGGCTTAACACCCTTGTTCCTTCGATTAATAAATAAACACATGTTTGTTTGAACTTTCTAAGTACATACGTTTTAAGACAAGGTACATACCAGACCCACAGCCCCCAGGATAAAATGGTTGTGCTCCACGGGTATTGCTAGGTGCCATCAAGGGGCATAGGAAAAAAAAACTAGAGAGGACTCAAATATCCATCTCGAGTCAATCGGCCAGCTTCCACAAAAATAGGATCGGGTAGCGACCCAACTCCCTCTCTACATAATCTTACCTCACGTAGAGCTTAAGAAGACTGCTCTGTATGATTACAATGAGCCTTTTATGACGAACATGTTGAAAGTGAGTTTTTAACAACTGCACATTCATAAGCGCTATTATCACTGAGCAATGACACTAGCAGACTCCAGTGATTCAAGGAGTGCAGCAAAGCCTCCATAAGGATGTGGATCTGGTGTATACCTTGTCTGTAGCCAAGGGTTGTATTTAATAGTTTAATCCATGGGCTAGGGATGAGGTAGGTCATTTGAGGCAATAGCATGGAGAGGAGCTCACAAAAATACAGTAATGCATCAAATGTAGTAAACCCTTTCCAGTACACCCGGCCAAGATTCGAACCTATACCTTATCACCAGCTTTCCATTCTACTTTGTGCTTGACACCTTTGACTGTGTGAACACAGGTTTGTTCTTAAGTGTCAGACCTCTACAATACTAGTATTTTAAAAAGTGTTCAAAGGTCTTGAAACAATATTCTAAAGAAAATTAATAAGCAACATGTTATCAAAGAATTTAAAATATTTTAATTCAGTTTGTAACGCATGTTTAAACTCAACACACACAAAAAATGTTTTGAGAATTGTGTCATCACAAATGCCATTTAATGAACAATTAATATATTTCAAATTTTTACACCCTATTTACATGTAAACTGTCAAGAATGCATTTTATAGTATTAACCTACAAAATATCTGCATAAATATGTAGCAAAATCAGTTAAAATATTTATTTTTAATATGTAATAATGTGAAATTATTTAACACTGAATAAACCTTCTTTCCTCATGTTATACTAGGGGTTATCAAAAATCAACCTCTGATTGGTTGGTAAAAATAAAACCGTTGGCATAGCAGCATGGCGCATTGCCTGTACTTATCAGTATTGTGTTATCTCAATAAACGCCAACATAAAGTCCCCTGTGTTGAGTTGTGGATGACTAGGTACAGAGTAAACATGGACCATGTAATCGCCACGCCCACCAGCTGTGAGGTCTAGGGTGCGATTCTTTTCTGCAGTAGAAGGACACAGCGCCACCAGAATTAACTGTCGATTGTGTTGTATGTACGATGATAATGTTATGAGTGACAGTTATGTGAGGGATTGGTGCAGGAAATTCAGGGATGGGCGCCCAGATGTGCATGAGGGGGAAAAAGGACAGCAGTCAATGGTGATTGATGAACTCGTTCAAAAAGTCAAGTCATGTTTGAAAAAAGTAATTTTACAATTTCAGACCTTTCTGATCAATTCCTTTAAATTTTGAGGACTAGTCTGATAGGAATTGTCACAGAGAGATCGGATTACTAATCACAAGTTCTGTGCATGGTGGGTACTAAAATAACTGAGTGACATTCACAAAACTCAAAGAATGGGCTCAACTTTAACGTTTCTTCGGTGCAACCGGGAAAATGACAAATTTCTTTGACAGAATCATGAAGGAGTACACGACATAGATTCATTTCATAAATGCAGAGAGGAAAGAACAGTCCAAACAATAGATGCACACCCATTCTCCAAACAAGCCTAAGAAATTCAAACAAACATTTTTGAACCAAAAAATTACGGCTATAGTGTTCTGGGGTTAAGGGAATTTTGTTGATAGAATTCACGGCACCGGGGACCAACATAAGATCGGAGGCATATATTGTGAAACATTGAAGACGCTTCGGAATTCAATACAAAACAAAAGGTGTGGAATGTTCGCTAAGGGAGTTGTTCTGCATGGCGATGTGCGGCCCCCCCACTGTGGTTCATACAAAGGCTTTACTCAAGCATTTCAACTGGGAGATTTTCACCTCCTTACATCTTAGACTTGGTGCCAAGCGAATACCATCTCTTAGACAAGATGAAAGTTTAACTTGCTACTCACCGCTTCGAAACCAACGAGGAGCTCATGGATGGAGTCAACAATTAGCGCCGTTCCTTAACGAGGGTTGGAAAGAGCTGGTGCCACGAGACAACAAGTGCCTTAATTTGGGTGGCAACTAGGTGGAAAAGTAATGCGGCTATGTTAAGTTTTGTGGGTAATATTTTTAAAACTAATTTTGACTCTTTTACCAGCCAATTGGAGGTTGATTTTGGAATACCCTCATATATTATTGAATGAAAATTTAATTTTATGGCTAGAAATTTCTGAAGAAAGTAAAAGAAATACACTTTTCTAAATTCACACAAGTACAAGTAATTTTTTTAACAAGTTATATTGCATTAGTAGTTTGTTTTACACCATTTACATTTCCCATTATTTAAAGACTTCAAATAAATTGTATTATCTAACTGATTTTAAAAATCATACAAACACAACAAACTTTCAATGAAAGCTCCAAAGTTGTCGATTTCTTGAAAACAAGTGAATGTCAGACCATGGCAGAATTTTTAATGTCAGTTTCCTAGAATTTCTTTTTTTTCTTTTTTTTGGTTCGAGGTTAAATGTTTAGTCTCAATATTATAGCGGGTTTTAAACTACACTTGAACCCAGTAACATGGTTGGTCTTTTTTTCTTTTCAAACAACAGTTTGATTCATTGTATTATTGTTACAGATTTCAAATTACATTTCCTTTCTTGATTTTGGGTTCCATTTTCATCATTTATTCTTTTCCTCGCCGCTTTATATCTGTTTCTTCTCCTGATTAAAGACCAATGGGAAAATGAGCTAATCAGATCCAAGAATGATTGTTTTTACAACTTGTCGACGTGTGATTACAAAATGATACACCATGTGAGAAACACGTGCTGCTCAGGCCACTATTTGGCAATGCCACATTTTTTCCCTTTCCCAGCACAAGAAATGCCAAACAGCAAGTTACATTACTGCAAATGTAATCCTCTGACAAATCAGCATACCTGACTTGTACTTTGCTCCCTGCCATCCCTAGACATATTTCTTTATGGAAGTACAGGTTGCCTAAAAATTAGTAACACATCATTTAAAATTATTTTCCCCAAGTAATACATAAAAATAATACCCCAATAAAAAGACCAAAATATGTAATAAGTTCGGAAATATGTAGAAATCAGTGAAATAATATGTAAAATTATGAAAATGAAAAAATGGAAATCAGTGAAATAATATGTAAAATTATGAAAATGAAAAAATGAAAATACAGTCCCAAACAACCTAAATCAAAAACATTTCAACTCTCACAATTCTAACTGGCAGGATTAAAATATGTAATTAAGTAAAAATATGGGATTTAGAGATTAGCCATACACAGAGAGTGACTCAGGTAATTTTTGTTTGAAAATTATAATTTTAAGCCAGACAATTTTTTTTATATAGACCTACTAGAACTTCTGGGAGATATATTCAGCACCTTATATTTCATAGTAGCTTCTCAAATCATCCTTGACCTATATTTCTATTATTCTTTCTATAGTCCTCATTCTATTTTTCTTAAGAGTAAAACACTAAAGAAAAGAACATGCTTCAACAATGCCAGTATGCAAACTTAAGGAACAGCCAATAGAAAATCATCTAACTAAAACTTTTTCGAGCCGTTTTGTTCCATAGCAAAGCCTGAACCAAAACTGAAATAAGCCTGGTTAAATATTATGGTATCAAAGTACAGGTGTGTATAGAATAATTTTGTAAGATGCTATTAAAATCTGTAAACTTAGGAATATACATAAAAATCAAGTAGTGGTATTATAGGAAAATTAAGGTTATGTTTAATTCCAGAACTCAGTATCCAATTATTTTTGTGGTACCAATTAAGGTACACTTAAAATTCACCATAATTTGAGCCACTTTTATGTATTTCACAATACCTTAATACATACTAATCAAACCATTCCCTTATATAATAGGCATGAAACTGCATATAGCTCAAAAAACAACTCCGTACTGAATCCATCCTCTTTAACTACCTCCACACTTCCCTTTCCTTGCATACTCTCTGTGCTTCAACAACATCCATACACCGAGTCATACATGCTCTTTTTTAAAAAAAAATCTAAACATTTCTCTTTTTCACACATTCGTCTACAACACTTAGCCACATCTTACATGGCCTACCCTTTCCTTTTGATATATATATATATATATACACACACATACACACACACACACACACACACTCTCTCTCTCTCTCTAACTTTAAATATTTCTTTGTTAGAAGATCCACATTCATCCTCTCAGTATGCCCAAACCAACATAAGACACTTCTTTCACAATGACTTATTGAATTTCCTTTCAAACTGCACTCTTTCAGCATCCATTCATTACCGACTCTGTCCGTACGAGTTTTCCGACATACATTTCTAAGTTATCTCAGTCCAACCTCATTTACCTTGCACTTGTGTTTCTGCTGACAAACCCACAATTCTCATCCATACAACAATGTTAGCAGAAGGACACTTTTATATAGTACTTCCATCTTTGCCTATTTCAATACTACAGGAGGGAAAACCAGTCAACATTACTGACTTAACTGACTGAAATAAAAAACTGACCAAATAATAACAAATTACTGACAAATTTAATTACAGCCTATCAATAAATTAGAGTTTTAAAAGTAAAAGTGAGATTCATTAGAAACATTTGTTATTATTATCATTATGTCCTTGTGGGTTCCTTCTTTGACTCGTGCTAGAGCTAAACATTGAAGATATCTGAGGATGGACTTGTCCAAAGATGACTGGAGCGGAATGTGTTTGCAGCCTGCTATGAAATTTTTTTGCTCCCGTTAAAAATAGTAGCTTTTCCATTTAAGAATGTTTTTTAGTTTGCCACAGATTAACCTTTCATTGATTACTTCTCTTTCATGTATACAGTGCTCATCACTGAAGGCTTCAAGAGACAATGATGCTGAACTCTTACAAACACGATACATTATGATTATTGGCTTTTTAGTTCACTGTGCATCACATTCACCAAAGGATCTTTCTGGAATGTTCGAGTGAACTTTGTTGTAAATAAGTGGGGACTTGTGCAACAAAACATTACCTCTGCTTTTATTATCTCATGTTTTAAGAGGTTAATTATGTTTCTATAAACTGAGGAAGATTTCACCAAATTACCTTTACTCTTAGGAGCAAAGTCCTTAAAGTACTTCGTAACTGCTGGCCGCTGTTCAATCAGTCTTTCAGCAGCAGTTTCTAGTTATAACAACCTAGAAGAAACATGTTTCAAGAAACGATGATTTTGACATTTTAAAATTTTCCATCAAGATGGCCAGCCAGAAAAATAATCATGAAGAAGGAATATTTAATTTGATGCATCATCTCCCAGTTCTGCCATGCCTTTACGGAATGCATTATGGACTATAGGAATATTACAAGTGCCAATATCTACCATAGCCTGTCTCTCTCTGTTAAAATAAGATAATCATTCATAAGTTTAGTGACAGACTTGTTGACATTTGACCCATCATTACTTTGCATTTATCAGTTTTGACCGAGGAAGTTGTGCTGGAGCCAAGGCTTCATCAAGTTCACTATAAATATCTTTAGCTGTTGCCAATCCCATAAAAAAAAATTGCAGGTACCTGGTCACAATCATGTTTTTGGTTAGTGATCAGTATCTAACAGCTGCCTGTAATTTTTTGTAAGATGTTGCATTGGCGGTTTCATTATAGCATAAGGTGTAATATGCACCTTTAAAATCCTTCAGCGACTGTTTTCTGAAGTATGGGGCCAGTGCATCTATTGTTAGATAATGTGCCTTTGTCCTTTAGAGGGAAACATCTTGAGCCACTGCATTTGGAAACATAAAATTGAAAGTTTCCCCAATATATCCATGAGATGGCTCAAAAGTGAGGTCAGCTGAAATAGTTTTTAATACTCAGATAAGTTTTACTATTGTTGCACTGCACTATCTCTGACACTGTAAAGTAGAATGGTTCCTGTTCAATCTTTAGTAACAGCGTAGCTACCAGTACTAGTTTACTTTGCCACATCAGGACGAACCGCTGACAGATGTAGCCGATATGAAACCGGTCGATTCCTGCATTCATCCTTATGTTTACGAAATGCGGCATCCTGTTCAAGTGTTTCAAGCCCCCATTTGATACTAAATCCTTTGGCACATACAACACAAAACATTTTTTCTTCACTTTTTTGTTTTCGTCCCCATTCAGATATGTCTCCATTTTTTACTTTTTTTACTCAACCACTCTAATTTAAAAGCACACTTTCTCATTGTTTATAAGTCTCACTCACAATTAATTTTAATCAGCAAAATAAAATCATGTTAATAATGGCTTCACTATAATATTTGTTCTCAAATTGTGTACCTGAATCAAAACAACAAATTAAGATTAAGACACTGAAAAGAAGTGACTTGATAACATAACATGGTGAATAACTTAGTAGGAAGTAGGGAAGAAAACATGGACCTCAGACCTTAATATTTAAATTTTTGAGTAATTAAGGAAAGCCAATGCTCAAGAAACATTTTCATCACTGGGCCACTTTGTCAATATAATAATTATTATTATTACTAGGTTATGAAAAATGAAAAAATAAATGTTTTACCTTGAGGTGAACTGAAAAAATTTGTTATCTTATTGGGAAGTATTCATGTTTTCCACAAAATGGAGAAACGAAAACTAAAAAATCACAAATTGCAGAAACGAAAACAAAAAATACTTACTTTACTGACCAATTTAAAAAAATTACTGACCAAGGGAAAAAAAACATACTTTTGCTGACTTTAATGATCAGTTTTTACCCCTGTTACTACTTCAATCATTGCAATAGTACACATACATCCACCCGTCTGTTTATTGCATCATCTATCCTTCCATATTTGCAGAAAATTCTGACCAGATTCATGAAATCATTCACTTGTTATAACAGTTTTCCATTTATACTAAGCCGAGAATTATTTCCTGTGAATGTAAATAATAATAAAAAGTATGACATAGCTTCAAAAGGTTCTGGTATAATATAGTAATAAAGTATTGCTCGCTAGAGCACCTTTCCATTTGACAATGATGACGTATAACGCATTAGTCAGTAATTTTAAATTGTGAATATGAAGGGGTAGCTTGACAAAATAGATTAAGTTAGGTTGAGAATAAACATTACAATGTTTAGTTTACAGGGGCAACTCCAAGCTAGCACTGTAACAAACTCTCCATTGTGGCATTATTTTTATAATATAGTAACACATAAGTTGAAATCATCATTACAGGATTTTAATGTATTAGTGTGTCTAGATCTTGTTAATTGAGAAATATTGTGTATGTACTACTCAAGTAATAAATGTGAAATAAATTAAACCATTCTATACAACTTTAGTCAGTAGGATACAGACAGTAAAATTTAATATTTAAAAAAAATGTAAAATAGTCTTTAACACTGATCAGCATAAATGTTTTTTTTATCCAAATGACTAACAAATAATATTTCTTCATTCAACATTGAAGTTTCCAATATATTATTTTGTTGTTTACTAAAACTACTGTACTACCATAATAAATAGATCTGTCAACATATTGTTTCCATGCAAACCCTCAATAATTAACTAAATGAAAACACAAAAGGTGTAAATCATTGTAATTACAGAAATGCATTAAGCTATGAATAAAGAATGACCCTGAGCGTTGGATGAATCCTGAAATAGCTCAGTGATAAATAGGGGCCAAAAATCCCGGGTTCAATTCCAATGTCCAGGTGTGATTTTTCATCAAATCCTAAATTAATCTTAGTATCTACTTGCATATATCAAATGGATGTTTCCAGTCACAGAGAGGAGTAAAGGAGTATAAAAAGGAAGCAAAGACATATCATGGTCTGAACCAAGGACTCCATACTGGTGTGGTGGCCATGGTCTGATCATTTTACCATTCAACATTTCTCAAGGTAAATGAAGGTAGGTGTAAGAGTGATTATTTAGAATATGATCATAAAGAAACAAACATTATTAAATTAAACCCATACAAATATTTAACCCTCAAGATATATTAAACCCAAGTGGTAGTTCCATTTGCAGGTGTACAAGATAATAGAGGAAGATAGTGTGAGATAATATGTTAGAGATAATAGAGGAAGATAGTGTGAGATAATATGTTAATGTAATGAGGATGGAAAGGAAAAGATCCAAAGGAGAGTAATGAAGATAAAGTATGCAGGAAAAAGATCACATGGAAGACCAAGAAATAAATGGGAGGAGAAGATAACAAAAAGTGTGAGAGTGGAAGGAGAGCAATGAAAGCAAATATAAGAGGAAGAGTGGTGGAAAGAAAGAGAAAGATAGAAGCAATTTACTAAACCGACCCAGCCACAGGCTGTAAATAGTAGGTGAGGATTACTATAAAAGTTATGGTTTAAGCTCATGGTTCTGGAGTCTTAGGTAAGACTCTCAGACTTCAACAAGCATCCAAAATTCAAAATTGGTAGAGTAATATTGTATTAAGTCAAAGGACAGGGGTGTGATTATTTATAGGGCACATGTTTAAATATCGTTATTTCAGTACAGCTGAGATGTTTATAAATAACCATGTGTTTGTTTTTATTGTTAATGTTAAATGAACAGAAAAAATTCAAAAACTAGGAAATTTAAAAGTAATACGTTGTAATTGTTATTTTGAAGATTAAAACAGGATGTAAAACTGTGTTATAAGTATATTTATACTGGTATAACTAGAAAAAAAAAATAGAGATTATTTCTACAACATATTATTTGGTATGGTTAATGAGTTTAAATATTTAGGTACAATTTTAACTAGCAATAACGATATTAGATATTGGAAATTAGAAAAATAATACAGCCAGGAAATTCATGCTATATAAAATTCAGAATTTACAAAACAATTACTTAATTGGTTGTTATTTACGAGTTTGAAAAGTGTTCTCTTAACTTACATGACAAAAAAAATTAGGGTGTTTGAAAACAAGGTACTTGGAAGGATATTTGGGCCAAAAAGGAATGAGGCTAGTAGGGAGTGGAGGAGGTTAGATAATGATGAGTTACATACCCTGTACTCATCACAAGACATTGTTAGGATAATCAAGTCTACAGTGGGCAGGACATGAATGAATGGGAGAATCTATAACCGTGGTCAGGATATTGACTGGAAATCCAATGAAAAGACATAGTAGATGCAGATGGGAGGATAACATTATAATGGACTTGACTAGTATATAACATGTTCCACAGAAAATAATACTTTTTCTTAATACATTTAGAGTATTGAGAAATAAATTCTAATAATTTAGCAATGCTCAAGGCTGAGTAAAAAAATCCATAAAATCATTGAAACTAATCATTTAAAGAGGTCCCAATATTAATTTAGAAAAGTTACAATTTAGTTAGGATGGTTATGCCAAATGAGAATATTGAAAATATCTACCATAGTAAAAATAATCCATAGAAAGTAGCTGAACCAAGTGAGTCAACAGCTCCAACCTCAAAAAACATAAACTAAAGAAAATTGTGTTTTCACATTTAATTACAAAATACAGTCCAGATGACAGGAACAATAGTAGAATCAATGAAAGGCAGGAATATGGACACTTGGGAGGGAAATGCAATAAGCCAGTGTCACCAATGCACACTATCCTATGTCTATGCCAGCCGCAAGTCCTCCGCAGACGAACGTACACCTCCACAGAAATTTGGCACATATAGTACATTCGAGACAGCCCCAGCAGTACAAATGCGATAACTGATACATTACTATCTACTTGTAGTTTAAATATCATTGGATCTGGTTCTTGTATCTTAGGTAAAAATATAAATAAACTTGTAGCAATCGTACCAAATAATAGCTTTAAAGTTACACCCTCTTTATTTAAACCCCAGCTCTCTTCTTGGTTAGAGACCAGGGGAGGGTTCTTAAAACCTCTGTTTGTGTGCCCCTAATTAGCCGACTGGGGGCAGGTTTTGTTTAAAAAGATTTGAGTGAATGTATGAAATATTCTCTTCACGCTTCTAGTTATAGTACTTGATATTTCTTTGTAAAAATTTATCAAAATATGCTTAGGAAAACAATGGCTAACATCAACATATATGAGAGTTGTACGCAAAAGGCATGCCTTGAAATTCACAAGGTTTGCCGCCAAATTTTAGACGTTATGTTATTGTTGATAAAAAAAATTAAAAGTTGTTTCATTCAATTATTATTTTTTTTTAAACAAGAGAAAAATGTTTGAGAGGTTTAATATAATGCTTTTTCCAGATAATTATATGGCTTACAATCAAAGATTTGAATAATTAATGAGGAACTTGGGCGTGTCCTTTCTCACAAGTTCAGTTCATGGTTCAAACATATTTCCTGATCAACTGAGAGAAGTCTCCTTGTGCATATGCATGCCAGTCTCCCGTGATATTGCCAACTTGCATGTTCAGTGTGCCGTGTGGACTTATTGTAAAGAATAGTGTACCGTGAACAAAGAAAAAATTGATAAAACACTGATTTAGGGAAATTCAGTGCTGGATTAAAAATATGAATATTAGTTTATGTAAAAGAAAAAAAAAATAATTCTGAGAAGGCAAACTTGATTATGTACAAAGAATGATTCAAAAGTTACCTTTTTTAAATACTTGATTACACTAAATTGCGTAAAAATAATTATATAATGCAGTAGAAGTAACAGAAAAAAATTGTTTTTAAATTATTATATTAAGAATATAACCTATATGAATAAGAAACCTAGGATAGCCACTACCAAAACTAGATATTCAGTAGGTAGCCATTAACACATATTATGTAACTATAAGAATGAACTATACATCTTAAAAAAACTCAACAATAAATCTAAAATTGTTATTTGGTATGAGAATTAATTTAAAAAATGTATTCAATATAGTTATGTATCAATATATTTATTCAAACTATACATTTCCACAGCTTCCAGCCCTTTTTATTGCATGTCTAGTCAAATGACGGGTCAGAGTATCTGACCGGGTTGTGGCGTATGGACAGTAGGGGCACTTGAGTTCAGGTGCTTTCCCACACTCTTTGTTTATGTGTCTCTGGAGGCTGCATTTCCAAGAATATTTCTTGCCACAATTTGGACAGTAGTATTCCCCGCGAATTGCTGAGATATCTAGAGAATACTGCGGATCAACAGTGGGTTGGTCAAATTGTAGAACCTCCTCTACTTTAATTCTGTCAATTAAATTGGATCCATTATTTTGTTTGCTACTACCTGTAAGCGACTGAAAATAAAAATCTGTAACAGTAAAAAAAATACATTTAAGGGTCTGTTTTGTTTTAATGTTGGTATCATTTTAACTACCACAAGTGCTAATGAGAGTGTAAACAGATACAGATTTGCATTTAGTGTGTAGTACATGCATCTAGATTAATCCCAAGGAAATATTGATAATCATTTAACTTACTTTAGTCTTTTACTTTAGTGTGTGTGTGTTGGCTAGCTGCGACTTAACTAAATTAACTAAGAACACTAACACCTGTACAATTAAATGTACATGAATAGTGAAGAGATAAGATCAGAATGGTGTTTGAGTTATGGATATAACTTCATCAAATATCTTCTTTATAATAATTGAAAAATTACACCTGGACACGGGTCCCTGATTCAATTCCCATGTGTCCAAGTGTCATTTTTCAAATTTATGAATAAATTAACTAAAGGAAGGAGGAAATTTTATTGCATTTACTTGGTAAAAGGTTCAAACTTATGTCACAATGGCTCTACTCTAGCTATCATCATTGTAGAGACTTTGCTAATTTGCTAATCTTTCAATACCAAACTAACTCAAGAGATGGCATTGTTGTGAAAGTGTAAAAATTAAATAAGAAATAATGAATCAAGACAAGGTGCCAATTACAATTTTAGGAAAGGTGACAATTGACAGTAAAAATATATTAACAATTCTGTAAGGTAAAAATTTTACAGCAACAAAACTCAAAAGTACTTTCTTTGATGTAAATAACAAGTACATTTAGCATACTTGTACATTTGTCAATCATTCTTTTATTACTTAATGTTTTTGTTTTGGGAAACTGCAAATTTGTATCTTTATCTATGTATTTATGATCAAATGAGATTTTTTTGAGAAAGTGAAAATTTGTTTCTTGATATAAATATGAATAATTTCATTTATTTTGGGAAATAGTAACAAAAAATCCTAGGCCCAGTAAGATTTCAATATTTCAATATTTTGAATATATGTGATTACTTAAAATTAAAATAAGGCTATTTATAGCTTTGGAGGGGTAGTAGGGAGTAATTTTATCGGGAGTAAATTTGGAATGGGTGTGTTAGTGACTCAACATTTCCCTTTGCAATTGGTGCAGAAACAACTATGGACTTAAAATGTGCTCTTTTTTCTAATTGTAAAATTGTTCATGATTAAGTAAAGGAGACATTTCTATCTGTGAGTTTATTTCAATATGACTTTTTCCAGGGCAGACATATGCTTTCCTATTTTTGTAGGTGTGTTGTTTATAGAGCCACAATTTTAAACTTTCAAGTTGTTTACCGATAATAGTAAAATATTTAATTCTAAGGGTATTTGAAATAAATTATACAAACTTTTCCAAGATTTTAATACCAAAGCAAGTCTACTTCTGAACATGTTAGTTTTTGTTAACAAGATGGTTTGGTTCTACATTCCTAAGCCATGAGTTAAAGATTTAACTAATGAGGCTTATTAGGATAGATCATGTAGTCAACTTATTGTTTGTGGACTACATTGGTGTAAGGACGACACTTTCTCTTATTAAATTTACCAAGGCGATCTGCGAAAACCTCCGTAAATTGACAGGAAATTCCTTGATGCGTATGTTGTGTAGTGTCTTCTGAGACTAACACAGGTTGAACCATCTTGTTACAGTTGGTGTCGACAATACAAAATATCAGCACACTGGACCGATCCTGCCCAGCAAGGGTGGGCCATCAACCTCCCCCACAAAAAAACTGAAGTTTTGGGAAAAAGTTCCCATTATATTCAATGTAGCTATATTTTTAGATGCCCTTGACAAATGTCTGACCTGTTAGTAAATATTGCATAGGCAACTGCGATACTTATAGTTTTATAAAGCATAATTATAAACTGCGCAGACATCACAACAAACCCCTTTAGATGAACCAGGTTGAAATGCATATGTTGGTTATTCCTTGTATATATCACAAATTGGTTCACTTTTTTATCTTAACATCTGCTAATTGATAATGAAGTGAAGACGCTTCCTTGACACTAGGTAGCTCCACTGCTTTAAAAATTGTCAAATTGGTGGCATTTTCCTTGAAAAGTCTATCACAAATGGTACCTTTAATCATCGCCAAAACAAATTTATTAATTTTAGCAAAGTTTAGATGGGTGTGAAATTAACAATTCTCTGTCAATTCTCATATTCTTACCAGCCACTAATTTACGTTCTTATTTGGCTCTTTACTGGCATTTCAAAACTTAAATCTAGTAGCAAAAACAGACTCAGCTGGTAGAAAATAATTATCAAACAATTTAACGCGTGCATCATATTTCAACTTGGCTTTTTGGGTACACTTAAAGTTGTTTATTAATTTAAATGTATCTTTGTCGAATGCATTGAGAAATAGACCCTCTCTTCTGGTTTCACTATTGATGAGGGTATAGTCAAAGAAATTGTCCATACTAGGTTTGTAAAGAGACCAATCATTTTTCAGACTTGGCTCCCTCAATGCAGCAATGGTTTTGGTTTCTTCATAATCAGATATATTGAATCCCAGTGTAAATTCCTTCCTTGGGATTGATGTCTCAGGTCTTCAATAATCATAATCCAATGGTGTGACCTAATTAAATGTTTGTGGAGATGATTTTAATTTAATTTAACAAAATTTCATAATTTTGTTTAATGTTTCATACAGCTGGAGGTTTAAATATTACTGGTGTTTGGTTAAAATTTTCTTACAATTTCTTTAAATACTTTTCTTCACCTTTAATAAATAATCATGACTATTTTAAGTGATTTCATAGAAAATTAAATGAGTAAAATTAACAGATTTAAGTCCAAACCATAGATGATTGAGGAAGTGTACCCACATTTGTGTAAGGGGAAAATGGAAAATCATTTATGAAAACTTACCCTCAGTACACCCAAACGGGATATGAACCTCAATCTCCCTGTCAACAGCAATCCAGTCAATTGTGAGAGTGAACCTTAGACCATTTTGTGCAGGCCGCATACCTTTTGATGAACCATCAACACAAAATGCGGACCGAGTCTTCTTTTTATAAATGTTGTAGAAATACATCATTGAGATTTGAGAATGTGGCATTTGGAAGTTTGTCAATATTTGGAATAATCTAGCAAGTGGGGTTGATGTACCAAATTTGTATTCTTTTCTCACCAAAGATTAAATCCAAAAAATGTTTAGTTTGCACACCAAATATGTGCAATGTTTGGCAACATATAAGTAAGTGAACAGTTGTTTTTTCTTAGGCTGGATGGACACTGCAGCGAACATTATGTGTTAACACACGATGGAAAAACACAATTTTGTGTTATCATGGAACATGATCGAACAAAACAATAACACATGATAACACACGTTTACACAAATCATTCATCTTACATGATCCCATGTTTCATGGAACCAAATGCATGGAACAATGTTCATAGTTCATGCACCCCCGTCTTGTTTACTAGTCTGTTGAGTTGGAAAGTGGGGTGTGTTGGTTTAATATGTGGTTAATTGATGGTCGAAGCTAGTGTTGTTAGTTTTTTGTTGTGTAGTAGCAACATGCAAGTGCGAAAAGGAATTCAAACAATGTAGACCTTCTTACTGCAAAGTTATATGTAGAAAGATGTTAAGTATTTGTGCAGCAAAGGCTTGCATTGTACAATTTTTATCTTAGGAACTATAATAGAAAATTTTTGATCCATCCTTTTTTTAAACATTGGGTGAACCCAGATACATGTACCACATTCTTATTCTTCATGAAGCATCACCAACCACAACTACGACAACAAAGCGACTTCCTAATCACTTTCCTCCATCTTGACAAATATAGATGGTACAAGAGAAGAAAATGTTTTGTTGTGTTTTGTATGTTCCATGATCCAAACTACCTTCACACAAATTTGTTTTGTAACACAAAGACAGTTTTGTTTCATAGAGTGTCACCATATAATGTTCAATGATGTGTGCACCCAACCTTGTGAAAAGGAACAAACAGCCGAGAAATCATGGATTACAGACATGTGTTATTCATCAGTTATGAAATTGACTTTGACACAAAATTTAAAGACAAGTATTTACATTTTTACAATAAATAAAAGGTTTCATATTTCTGGTGAAAAATATAGTTTTGAAATGCCTTTTATTCTTAATTTATTTTAGCAATAGTAAGGATATTAGAATTGAATTTTTTGACCTAAGAATGTTCAGTTTGGCCCCCATAATCAAATAAGTTTGACACTGCCCTATGCTATTTGACCACCAAAGTGGGTCTGCCGAGTCCTCAATATTACTTTATAAAAACAGCACCATCCACGCTTAGGAAAGACAATCTTGACATACATCAAAATTTATGGCAAGGCAGAGCTTATCAAATAGATCAATAAAAGTTCAAGTAACAGTTAACTGTGTTTATTAAGAATATTTGTAGTAAATATTTAACCAGTAATACCAATTTTAAAAACATAATGTTTTATGGGAAAAAAAAGTAATGTGTGTAACTTTAAACAATTATCATGAAAATTTGAGGTTGAACCTCCTCCTCCTCCTAAAAGAAAAATGTAAAGTAGCATTAAGTGTTAATTAGTTGTAACTTTTTGTTCAAGGGATCGCAGAAGTGCCCCAAGTAGTGGAGGGGGAGCCAAGTTGTAATATCCAAATTTGTGACATTAAGGTTCAAAATATATCAATTATTCCTTTATTTAAACTTAACTAATATGAATATATGGGTCATTCTCTGATATCACACATAATAAAGGTCAATGCAGGTTTCCCAAGTTATCACGGTGGATTGGAGTAATAAAGGTCAGATCAGAACGCCCGATGTGGAATATGCCTGTTCACAGCACAAGTCCCAAAAGATAATAAGCCTAGCTACTGTAGAAAAAGATGTGTTCCTTACCCACGGTAGAAGTGTAATTAAGTGAAAGTTAACAGAAGGTTCTTTATTGCAAACTTTGACTGGAAGTAACTAATATCAACCTATTCGAAAATATTTATTATTTGTTTAGTAATACTATATTATCAATAAAAAGCATTATCAAATGATTCCAATAACACTTTCAACTGATGTTTGCAATAAAGCGCCTTCTGTCAGATATCACATACCACCTTTCCTATCGTAGAATATACCTCGCATAAGATTTCTACCCTCTAGAACTTTCTACAACGCATTCTAACCGCCTACATTCAAAATCCTTGTTTACTTTCAAAGAAGACTCTGGCCTGTCTGGGCGAGAGAAGGATGGAAGAGTGATGAAATACTTTGCAATCCTACAACCAAGAGAATATTAAAATATAGTATAAATTTGAATATCTTAGAGTATTAAATTTATTATAACTCATAGGAATTTAAGGGGCTGATAAAACAATAAGATCACATTGTATAAAAGTAAACTTTACAAATATAGCTCCAAACATATAGATCAATGAAGCTGTACAAGCTTTACATTGCAACAATGTCCAACGCTTATTATTTATTACATGATTATATGTCTAGTCAAATGACGGGTCAGAGTATCTGACCGGGTTGTGGCGTATGGACAGTAGGGACACTTGTGTTCAGGTGCTTTCCCACACTCTTTGTTCATGTGTCTCTGGAGGTTGCCTTTCCAAGAGTATTTCTTGCCACAATTTGGACAGTAGTATTCCCCGTGAATTGCTGGGCTATCTAAAGGATCCACATAGCAACTGTTGATTTGGTTAGAACCTGTTAATGACTCTAACATGTGATCTGAAAAAAGAAAATATTATTATTTATTAAATAAATTTATTTTAAAGTATTAATTTTGATTTCATATGAACACAAATCATATTTTGAAAATTTGAGTATTTTATTTTTATTTTTTGCATCGTGTCTTACCACTTGTTTGGGTTATACGCTAGTATTTTAATCGATGGTTGTTTTGAATAAAGCATGACCTTTTTTTTTTAACTTATAAATTCTTAACATTATTTCAGGTGTTTCTAACCCGCATGTGGGCGTGGGCACGCGCGCACACACACACATACAAAAGCTATATGAAACTATGTACATCACAAAAATAAATGAGTTAAACAAAAATAACGATCGTGATTAAATTAACCTTAGATAAATAATAATAATAGAAGTTTTCCCTTGTTTACATCATAGAAGAGTCACCTATACCAAGAAAACCATAACAATTTGTATTAAATAATACTTACTCTATGGCATTCGAAACTAGAAAGGTTATTGTTGCACTTACAAAAGTATTACATATGAATTTTAAAAACAAATAAACAAAATCTCAAAATCTGTCGGGGCGGGGGGAGGGTAATATATAATATTAAAGACAAGTTTTCAAGATACAATTTTTTTCATATATACAATGCCAAGTTTTTATAGAAGAAAATTGTGCTCGAGTTCGAAACAAATTCCTTTTGTCTAAATCAATGCATATTTTCTGTTGTTGCATTCTGATGCCTTGAAGTAATAAATGAGGCACAGGTCGACACAAGTACAATGTCAAGTCATTCTGCTATTAAATGTACTACATTAAGTGATTTTGCCATTATTAAAGTTTAAAACTGTGCTTCAAGTCTTCTGGACTAACCGCATATTATAATATTAAACTTCTGAAGAAGCGAAGAGGAAGATAGCATCTAGAGGAAGTGTATCTGCATTTGAATGGAGACAACAAAACCTTTAAACCCGAACTATGTGACACCGGCAAACCTGGCAAGATAGGATTGAGGTGTTTGTTTGCATGACTGCCAGTGCAAGTTTTAATTCTTTTAAATGTATATTATCATTCTAAATGTGGCATTTTTAAATTATTTAGGGTCAAGATCTTGGGAACATTTTGTTTATTATTGGTGGGGGGGAAAGGGTGTCTTTAGAGTCAAAATTAAATTATGGCACCCACAGAAATGAAGTTGGCCCTTTTAATAAATTAGCGTACGGAGCCGACAGTGGTGCTCCTAACAAATATGTAAAACCATTTAACCAGAAATTGCTTTGATTCTAACTAGGGATAAGTGGATGTACCCCAGTAAGCACCTCCTGCAGCCATCTAAAATTTTTAAAGGGGGGCTGGCAGTCCTGAGGGCTACCCCCCCTGTTCTTATATTATTATTAGCACCGTGTCTTACTACCCGTTCGGGTTATACGCACTTACGCTAATGTGTAATAGTAGGGTGATTGTGAGATAAAATGGAGGACCTACAGTTTNCGTTCGGGTTATACGCACTTACGCTAATGTGTAATAGTAGGGTGATTGTGAGATAAAATGGAGGACCTACAGTTTAACGTGGGATTCGAACCAAGGTGGAGGCCTGGCATTCCTCACATTCACAAGCTGTGATTAATACACATCTTGTCAGAGGTGAAGGAAGGGTTTGGCAATCAGATAAATCTGTGCCGGGACCGAGGATTGAACCCCGGACCTTCAGCACAGAAGTCTGACACCTTACCCCTAGACTGCCAGGTCACCCCTGTTCTTATAGCCCTGGTAATAGTATAATAGTAAACAACAGAAACTATAATTAATTTAATCCACAGTAGGTTAAATAGATCTTGTATTAGGGTTGGGGATTTAAATAGGCCAGAAAGAATTTGAGCAGCATGAAAATATATTAAAAACTAGTGTTTTTTTTTTAATTTCGACATTCTTTGCACCATAATCCAGAGAGCTCCATAGATGAAGATTATGTAGTTAAGTCTATTTTTTTTTAATCATGAATGGCCCTTTAAGTTTTGTTGGTAACTATTTAAACTTTTGATTGTGTATTCCAAAAAGAACACATGATATGAAATTATGATATTAAATGTTGCTTGGCATGAAATAAATGTGTTTATTAATTTTAAATAAAGTGCAATATTTTTACCCTATTATTATTCTTGCATAGTATGATATTTGATATGCATAATTTGAGTGGAGAGAGGGTGGGACTGTATAGCTAATATTTGTATCTACCTTGAAGAGCCTGTTTATATATTCACAACCTACTACATGATTGGTTTAGAGATTATTAAATTAATACAGAATTTTATTACTGTCCAATATTTCAAAATTGTTTCCTATAAAATAAATTGTGAACCCCCTGTGAGGTATAAGAGCTGTCTGATCCGAGTTAAGGGCTTAAAGATTCACTCCAATATGTTTGTGTTAGACATGAGATACGAGTATAAAGCAACTAAATTCCAATTTACTTACAGAGCTGCCAGCCATGAATGGGAATCTTCTTTTAGGTCTTGATAAGTTCTACAAGGTAGTGCAAATATATGTTCACTCAGAGATTCTGGATTGAATACAAATATTTTAAGTGTTTACCAAACAGTGTCTAATACAACTTGTCAATTTAATACATTTTTGATAAAGAGAGATAAGTTACAGAGGTACATCAAGAAAAGATAAAAACATGTCCATAATTAATTACTGAAGGGTCATCAAATGCTACTCAAAGTTTCACTAAGTAAAGTAAGCTGAGAGTGAAGGGAAACTTGGTTACTATTTATTTCAATTTCCTAATTTACTTTTGCAAAGTTAAGGTTTAGTAATATAAATTTAAAGGCACAAAACATACAATCATTTAAAGGAACAAAACATACAATCATCTAAAGGAACAAAACATACAATCATCTAAAGGACAAAACATACAATCATCTAAAGGAACAAAACATACAATCATTTAAAGGAACAAAACATACAATCATTTAAAGGACAAAACATACAATCATCATTCTTTTAATTACTTTTTAGTACTGCATCTTACTACCTGTTCGGGCTGTTTGCCTATGTACTAATTACGCTAATGGGTTAAGGATGAGGAAGATTGGGTTTATGGGAAGTATACCCACATTCGCATGAAGAAAAATAGTGAGAAACCATTTGGGAAAACCACCCTAAGTAAAACAGACCAAGATCAACCTCCAATATCCTGTCATCGGCAGTTCAGTCTATTGCAAGTGTGACGCCTTAGACCATGTGGCAACCAAAGCACGTACTATCTTATAAATTATGTCTCAATCACATATTCTGTTGTTCACCTACTTAATATATCATACATATAAACAAATTAATATAAACTCACATTACTACAAATAAAATAATTGTAGAAAAAACAGAAACACACTAACAAGTTTTGCCTCTAGTATGACTTAAGATAACAGATTTAAGTTTATTTTTTATTTTTATAAATTTAGACAGTTTTTTAAAGGTAGTCAGCTTAGTTTCTTGTGGTTGAAGGTAGCTCATTCGAATCTCGTGATGTTGCTAATGTGAAGGGCCGAGAGTAGAACTGGAATATGTGTAAGGGTACAAAGAGAGCAGAATAAATGCTATTAGGACAATGTTTTTATAATAGCCGAAAGTGAAACGATAAATACTCAGGTTAAAATGAGGTGACAATGTTATATACTAAGGTAAGATAATCAAATACACTTCCTTTTTTAAGTTGTAACCTTTCTAGCTTTTTAAAGTATGTTAATATGTGATATTTTAAATTATGTATACAGGTTGGTTCTGTATGTTGGATTTAATTACGTAGTTCTGTTAGGTTAATGTATATAATGTTATGGTAGTTAAAACAAATGTTCCAACATAGCCTTGAGTTCAGGTGGTAATAACGGTTTTAAGTCTTTAGATAGTGTATACAGCTCCCCAGGTGCCATAGTGGACACCCAGTACAATTAGTACAATTTGTTGTTCCTTAATATACATAAGTTCTTTGCATATGAAGGTAGAGGGATTATGGTATAGTTCATAAATAGTTCTAGAATAGAAGAGCAATTTAAACTAAGCATAAGTCTAAGCATCACAGTAAATGTCGAGTGTGATTTAATGGAGTTGATCACTACACCATTACTACCTATTTGCAAGTAGATTTCAAATCAACATTTATTTTATCAACTGCTTAAAATACTTACTTTCAGAAAAGAAAAAAAAAACACCATGGTTTGAGCCCACAAGTGAACTAAACTGGCCGAATGGCCGCCACCATTAGCGATGATAGTGCCAACATTCGCGGATAGAAGGTGCCGTGTGGTCAAAACGAGCCCTACAACCGTTAATTTCAGTTTTCTAAACCGGAGCTGCTACTTCTTTACTCAAGTAGCTTATTCTTGTACAAATGAACTAATAAAGAGGGAAAATAATATTCCAAGAATAGACCCCTTCAGGACGGCTCTTTACTTCCTGAAGAGCTTTATTCAGAATATGTATCATACACTAATATCACCCACAGCCTGTGATCTCTCTAGAAATAATAGAGCATAATAAAGTATAAAAAGGTATTAATGTTTGTTTTTCCCAAGCTTCTGCATTATTTAAAGTTGACTTGAGAAGTAGATACTCTAATGCAGCTAATGCATGCAATGTATTCTAGATCCCATTCCTTTAAACTGTTGCACAAGAAACCATTATGTGGTATTTAAGTTACTGAAATGTGTGCCCCAGCAAGCTTTCTTTTAATCCTAAATTAAAGCTGACTAGCTTCATGTTTTAAAGGTTTGATGATTGACCCCTTCATGATATCATATTCTGGAAAATGAAAAATGACACCTGGACAATTTTCAGAATATGATAACTAGATGGAGATTTCCTCAATAAAAAGCATAATAATAGCTTCGGCTATTTGAGTCTTACTTCATGATATGTTAAATAATAATCATCATACCTGCTGACACTTTTCAGAGGTAGCCGCAGTGGCCTTTTTTATGCATGATCATAGAGGTTAAATAACATACAAGAAAACAGAAATGACTGACAAGAATTTTTTTTTTTTAACTTTGACATATAATATTACATTTATGTATTTTATTTTTACAGATATAGTTTTATTTTCAAATACAAGCTTGTGATGAATTTTATACTATGAAAATAGATGTGAATATAGACGTTGAGAATTTAGGAACAGATTTAAAAAAGAAAAATTTAAAAAAATTTAGGATGTAAAACAATGTCAACTTCCTTTTCGGGTTATATTTAAATTATTTCTAGTAAATAGTAACATCAACAAATAAAATAAAAATTCATCATACAATATTATTGCACATTACTTAGAATACTTACAAATAGTTAGTTCTTGCAATTTGGTGTTTAAAAAACCACTAGGCACACTATTAAAATAAACAATAAATAAGTAAAGGTGAAATTAGTGGAGGTAATAGCTTACCAATCCAAGTGAAAACAACCAAATGACAGTTTATTTGTTTACTACAAAGCATAGTTGAGCAATAAATATCTCCACATAGGTTGACATTAAACATCACATCAAGTAACATTTAATAAAAACACTAAATATAATTTGTCAACACACAAATAAATGATGCCTAGTTATGTTAAAAATGGAAAATAATGTGCCAAACAAAATAATTTTTATCATCAAAATAGTGGTAATAATGGTATTTTTGTTAAATAGGAGTGATTTTCATTATTTTAAAATGCTGGTTCACGATATTGACGATAAATTATTTCTTAATAATGTGGGAAAAACCTATTATTTAAAGTAAATATAGGAACTAATTCAAAGAAATGAGTGTTTGGAATGAGTTTGAAGGTGAGATTTCAAGCGATGCTTGTGTTTGAAGGTGCACGAGCAATACGGACACCTGTGACTTGGTTTTTTCCCACATTCTACCGTCATGTGTCTAGAGAGATTGCTCTTCCATGAGTACCGCTTCCCACATTTTGAACAAGCAAAATCCTTGTTGCCTCTCACATATTTGTTCCCCGGATTCCGTCTAACATTCCTTTCATATGGGGAACTGGTCCACAAACTCTCCAAATCACTTGGGCCATGGGCGCTTTGTGACCATGGATAGAATCCTGAAATACAAGAACAATACATTTCAAATTATATTATAAATCCTCGAGTAGGCCTGACAGAAACACTTGTAATCATGAAGATGCATACTAATCCTTTATGAAATATATAAATAAAAATGCTTCATCCACATGCTCACAATTTACAAATAAGTTGGTTTTTATCTTAGAAAATTATTTTCAGCCAAAGTAAACTTCACAACATACATGATATATAATTTAATAATATATTAACAAGAATACATATATAATTTATTTTAAAATAGAAATACATTTTATTTGTTAGACATTACAATAAATAATAATAAAATAACACACAGCCAAATATATAATTACCAACAATTTTTACTCAACCCAGTATTTCCAAGTCAATATGTATTCACATTCCATGTATATGTTACAAATTCATATCGTTAATTCCCCAGCTACCTATTGCTTATTAAATAATACTGGTGATTTATTAACCAGATTCATCAATATTTGCACCTCCAAATCAATATTTTTGTAGGTGCTATCCAACAACTAAAAGATGAACAGTAAGATTCATTGGTATCACCTCTTGAAATGATTAGATGAAATAAGCAGCTAAAGTGTGTTCATAGCTTCCAATATTGCTCCTTCCTTCCTTTGTTACAGAAATGATACAAATATCAATACTGATGTATTACAATGAAAGTGTATAGTATTTTTCTCAGTTTTACACATAGGCCTATTATAAAAATTAGTGCTCTGGTATTTTATACTTATAATTTCTTTGAATATATGATTTTCTAACTGTCAAAATGTAAAATATCCAACTACCAGTATCCTAACATATTTGAAAAGTAATTCTGATGAAAATAATACAGGTATTGTACCAAAGAATGATCACAAACATGGTGATGTGCTTAAGTTACGTTACTACAATATCTGGCGACACACGGCAGGTGTTGCTTTAATGGATATGATGGTGAGATTATATTATTGTTTGACTTGTAACCTTCGTAGGAATTACAACATAATTGTATGAGTCATATTACTTTTAAATAAACAGTAAGAATTATGTGTTATCTTAAGAGCTGTAAATTTAGTCTGATCTAATGGATTGACCCAAAGAGAGTATCTAGCTATGATCAATGGAATTGAAGGCGTGCAAAGAAATAATGTTTATAATTCTGAGATAGCATTGGTTAAACCGAGGAGAGATGCATATTTTAAGGACAATTAATACTACCCACCACAAATTATGATTTGTTTACCTACTTACCATATCTCTGCCACTAAAGGTTGAAGTTGAACAACAAATAGTTTTCAAGTAGCAAAGTATTTGTGATAGCTGCATCAGTGGGTCCACAAATTAAACCTCAAGGCCATCCACTATAGTTTGTCGATCATGAGGAGGTCAGGGTTTGAATTCCAGCAAGAAATACTGAGCTTGGTTTTTTTATATATGGTTTTCTACTTTCCCTTTGGTCAAATTTAGGTACATTTTCTCTCCATTCTACTTTCCCCATACTTATCCCTTTAGTCTAATTATAGATGAGAATTTTCCACAGTGACGGCTTGCGGTCTAAGCAGGTGAAGACGGGTTTGGGTACCCAGATCTCCCTGTTTTCAGCAGTCTAAAAAAAGTACTCGTGAGTGGAAATCTTGCAATACAAGTCAGGGTTTATAAACTAATAAAATAAAGTTAGTATTTATTAAGTTTTACATCTGGCGGTGTTAAATATCAGCCTAATATTATTTACATTGAATCCCAACCCTCAAATTTCAGATGGATCCTTTACTTATATTATTAGTCAGCCAAACTTTTAGACAAAGGTGTACAATAGTGGCCAACTTTATAACACACATGTGACTTTTCTTGTACATGACATTTAATTATTTTATTTTATCGGCACAGTGAACACAAGGGTTAGATTCAAGGTGGTGGGGATGAGCACTCACTTGAAGGATGTAAAACATAATTTTAGTATTCTCACCAGGAGTCGAGCCCCTGTGTCCTAGGTCAGAGTCTAGAAGTAAAGAAGTGAGTTGTCTCTGCTAGTAAATGTTATCTAAAGTAAACAATATTAAAAAAAATTAGTTCTGAAAACTAATGATCAAGAATTAAAATCAAACCATAATTTCAAAATGATATATTGTATTAATGTGAAACATAAATTGAAGGTAGTTTTAGAAGCAAACAACCGCCTCTGTGGTCTAGTGATTAAAAGTTCCTGGCTACCGATTCAGAGGTCGCAGGTTCGATCCTTGGAGTTTCCAGATTTCGTGTGAAGCAGTGGATCTGGAACAGGGTCAGCTCAGCCTCGTGGGGACAAATGAGGAGCTACTTGGATGAAAAATTATCAGCTCCGGTCTAAAAAACTGATGGAGGATTAGTTGTGCTGACCACATGACCCCCCCTAAACGTAAAATTGGCACTCTCTTCACCAAAAGACGACGGCCGCTCGATAAGTATGACTCAATTACGGGTTGGCCACAAAAACCATGTATTGAGCTTCTATTGCAATAGTAGTCAACAAGATCATAAAACCTGTGAAGCATGAAAGTCGAATGTGTTTTTATATAAGTAAAAAATAAATACAATTCATTTGGAATTTGTGTTTTTGAAATGATAAGC
Organism: Timema genevievae; assembly: GCA_902155825.1. NCBI lineage: Eukaryota > Metazoa > Arthropoda > Insecta > Phasmatodea > Timematidae > Timema > Timema genevievae. Next base: position 382,180 of record CABFWO010000220.1, on the reverse strand, counting down.
ATTTCAGAACAAAACACATTGAACATGTAAAGATAATCTTTGATTAACAGCAAGCAATCAATCATATCATAAAGCTTAAATATTGGATATACAAAACAGTTGCGTTAATAGCATTACAAAGCTACCATATTAATCTTAATTCAAAACTAAATCAAGTAAAAGGCTATTTATAAACCTTAAAAGAGGCCAATATGTATATTTTTTCTAGTGACCCAATTGTTTGCTTTGAAGAAATTGTTTTTAACTGTCAGTATAAGTTCAAATAACTCTGGTTTGGCCAGGTATGTGTTAGAAAGAGTATACATGGTAATCAATCTAACCTTAAGTAGTCTAGGTAGTGATTCCAACTATCTATCTTACCTAACTTATGTTATGAAAATTGAAAAATGAAACCTTGACACAGGAATCGAACCCAGGACCTTTGGCTTAGTATGTCAATGCTCTTAACCACTGAGCTATCCAGGTATCGTCCCGTACCCAAGGTCATTTTTCACTCATAGATTTAAGACAGAGTCTATGATGGACGTGTGGTTTCTTCAGTTCCTTGGAGCTATCACAGTCATTGGTGACTTGACTTGACTTATGTTATCATATGTATGCTCTGCACCCTAAACCCCAACCCTGAGTCGCCGGTGGCTGTGGTTTGGATATCTTCATGTTTTCAATAAATCAACACCTCAAATTATGATTGAAGAACTACCCCAATCATGGTACAATTCCTGGATAGCTCAGAGGTAGAACATTGGAACACAAAGCCAAAGGTCCCAGCTTCAATTCCTGTGTGCATGTTTCATTTTTCAACTAATTTAATTTATATTCTGAAAATTGAAAAATGACACCTGGACACGGGAATTGAACCCCCCGGGACCTTTGGCTTAGTACACCAATGCTCTAACCACTGAACTATCTAAGAATCATCCCGTGCCCAGGGTCATTCTTCACTCATATTTTAAGGCAGAGCCTATGATGGACTTAGCGGAAATCGTCGGCTACAAATGTGTGATTTTATTAATATCACGAGCTATCAGATAACGCAGCCATCTGCGACTCGGTAGTTGACATATTGCTGCCATTTGTACAATCATTATAATTGTAAGGGATTGCATGTATAAGAATCAAATAGCCAAAGCTATTATTTAGGCTTTTAGTGAGGAATACTCCATCTAGATATCATATTATGAGAATTGAAATGATTCCTGGATCGCTCAGTGGTTAGAGCATTGGTGTACTAAGCCAAAGGTCTCGGGTTCGATTCCCATGTCCAGGTGTCATTTTTCAATGTTCAGAATATGATATCTAGATGGAGTAATCCTCACTAAAAACATAAATAATATCTTTGGCTATTTGAATCTTACCTAGCTTAGTTGTACATGTACATGAATAATATTTATAAATATGTGTAGTCAGGTGACACGGTCACTTCTCTTGGGACCTCCAGGTGTCCTATAGGATTTGTTGACACTGATGTAGGAAGCTAGGACACAAGGATGCACACTACCTAGAGATATGGCTACTTTAATAATGTGACACAGACAAGTGTGACTGTTGAAATATGTGTATTGTAGAAGTGTGTCATAAACAATATCTAGCAAGTATAACAGTATTTCAATACCTCCTACGACAATAACGTGACTCTGTTCAATCCATACTATTCAAAACATGAAATTCAATGTGCAACAAATTATATAATACTCTCTTAAAAACTATAAACAGTGTCTTAAATTAAATAGAATGTGTGTCGTTATCATGAAAATTAAGAATAACCGTTTGTTGACAGATGAATAAACTCAAAAGTTTAATTATAGAAAATAATAAATGTATAGCAGAGTACAGGGTGCATTGGCAGTCTAAGTTCACTGACAAAAGGAATGGACCTGTAGTAAGACAGAACACTTAGTAAAAAAATAGTTAGGTGACCTGGTGGTCTAGGGGTAAGGTGTCACTTCTGTGCTGAGGGTCCGGGGTTCAACCCTTGGTCCCGGCACAGATTTATCTGACTGCCAAACCCTTCCTTCACCTCTGACAAGACGTGTATTAATCACAACTTGTGAATGTGAGGAATGCCAGGCCTCCACCGTGGTTCGGATTCCACGTTAAACTGTAGGTCCTTCATTTCATCTCACAATCACCCAACCATTACACATTAGCGTAAGTGCGTATAACCCGAACGGGTAGTAAGACGCGGTGCTAATAATAATAATAAAAAATAGTTCAACAGGACAAGGGACTACTAATAAATGCCCTTATATTAGTGAATTTTATTCATTTAAAGTTCTTGAGTAGCATAATAAATAAAGATTTAGTGAGTTTAACCGTGTTGCTTTATAATCTTCAAGACAACATGGCACCCACTTATTTGACCAATATAGTTTTGTTAATTAAGTGATAAGTAGAGGTCACTTTTGAAGTATTTATAAATGTTCATGAAAGTTGGATTTTCCTATATAAATGAATATGAGAAAATAGCACCTCAGATGAAGATGCTATGTCTTTGACAAATTATGTTTGAAGAAAATTATGAAAGTTGATAAAATTCAGACACCTGCCAGGAAATGTTGTTTGTAGGTAAAATACCTACCTGGCTAGTAGGTTTAAGATCATATAATGGATCTTCAAAATAAGCTTCTCTCATGGAGGTTCTTTGTTGCTGATAAGATGGTTGATACCGGATTTTAAATTATGTTTGCAAACACCGTCATATTTAATTAAACAGCACGCTCAAAGCATTTTTTTCTAAGAAGTTTTCAAACTGCATTCTGGGATGTCTTTTCCAAATGGTTCACCCAATCAGATCATGGTAGTCAATGTTACAACAAAACAAATTAATTTTGACATATCCTTTCTGGAATGTTCTTAGACCATATTAAAAATCACAAAAAAAATATTCATTCGTTAAAACAAGAGATATCATTAATAAGCAAATACCCAATGTGAGCTCAAGTGACCTAACATCGAGACTGACACATCCAAGGTTTTAATTCATTTTTCCCTCTTCTATGCGTTGCTGGACAGCTCGTATCTAGAAATAATCTTAAAGACAATCTCAATATTACACGAGGCTTTCCAATCTTACTTTTGAACATGATGATTTAAATACCAAACAATTAAACACAAAACATCTAAGCCCCTTTGTCATTATTATAATAATCACACAAGAAAGATAAAAACAAAACCTCTAAAGAAAAACAAAACAATAAATAACTCCCTGATCCAAGCAATCACGTGGTGACATCTGTAGAGGCTTACTAGAACTTCTAGATGATGGGGGTTCCCTCCACAGGTAGTTTTCCTAGATCAATGGAAAACAGACTATGCCAAAAATAAAATAAGTGAAAATGTATTATTCTCTCGTCAAATATCAAAGTTCTTGTTTGAGAGGATGTGACGATATTTTGTAAGGCATATTTTGTTACTGTACTTATTTTCCCATTGTGAACTGTGTAGGCCTAAATTATGTTTTGCAGTTCATTTATGACTCATTCAACTCTAGAGTATTTCCATTATTGGGTAGAGTATTAGGAAAAGACCCTTTGCTGCATTGTCTAGGTGACAAATAATATATAATTTACTTTATAAAGTGGTGTGAGAAATACATTGTATGTTAATAACTTCATTGTTGAGATTATTTACATTTGTAGAATATATTAGGAGATCACTAGTGTTAGTAACAGAATAATCTAACTAAAGCATATCTGCTCACATGAAGGTAGAATATTGGGTAGTGGCAGAGAACCATATTTGGGGTAAATAAATATTTATTTTTGGTTAGAAAATGGTAGCCAATTAACTTAACTCTATTGGTCTGGTGCAAAAAATAGAACAATCATTACTAGAGTTTGTAATACCATATAAATAAAAGATAGTAGTTTAAAAATATATGATTTAGTTTAATTATTGTTTCTTTATTTCTTATTCTGGAATGGGAAGCAAAGGTCGGTCATAGACTACTTTGTCATGGACTAATAAATCAAAAGGCAGACTGTAAACATAAAAGTAATACAAAGAGTTTCCTTATATCAGTGGCTCCCTAACCCAGAGTCGCAATGATGTTCATAAAGGTCGCGGGAAGGTCTCAAGAAAAAATAAATTTGTCAAAAATTAATAAATATTGCAAATGTTACTAATAAATTGTGAAACTTAAGCATTATTAAGGATTAGTGAAATATTGATTATAGCAAAATGATATAGGGAAAAAAATCATATACATTTGACACATAAGTGTGTTTTTCACAACATAATATTCATGATTATGGCACCACTGCTGGATATAAAAAGGAGTAATGGGACAGAGACAAAGATAAAACTTAGAATATTCTACAATAACCACTTCATTTAATTTGTTTGGAAGTTTGGCAGATGTTAATCTAATTTTTATTATTTTATTTATCAACATATCTGGACTTAAAAACATTGTTCGCACACTATATTATATCTTATATTTTTGTATTAATATTTTAATGTGTCAACTTATGTTTTAGACTTTTTATCAACTCGTTTGAGATTTATATTTTAGTTGATGTTTCATTATAATTTTATATAAATGTTCATAACTTATACTATGTTTCTTCACCAAAATTATTTTTAAATTATGTATTTTTGTGCTTGGTAATTTCACATAATACATCTACCACTTTATTAACTGTTTGATTTATAAATTAATTTTTTATCTCTTTTTCTAGTTCAACTTATCTAAGTCTTAACTTTTATTATAACCCCTCCTTATGTTCAACCGTTTTTAGAATGTTTTCTAAAATGTCATTTGACACATGTTCGAGTCGGTCACATCCAATATCCTAAAGCACCTGATGTGGAGCCTTGAAATACCAAGACTACAGTAGAGGTTACCAGCTATTTCCACCAACACCGTTGACTGTATATTATAAACCAATCATTCTGTCTCCATCCATTTCTCTGACCAATTGTATTGCATGTTGTCTCCCTTCACAATACAGAAAAAGACCAGAAATAAAAGTGCAGGACTCAAATATCTCTTTCATGAGCATTGAAAAGTTCTTTATCAGAATATGGGGACCTTATCATTCAGTGCCTATGTTGACATAGCTTACTGAAATAAAACTAGTTTTGTGAATATCTTAACGGTTTTATATTGTCCTTAGTTGTTAAACCAATTCAGGAGCTGTATAATAATCAAGTATTTTACTGTGACAGACACCAAACAAATGTATTCTTCTTAGACCTGGAAAACATATGTTAGCGATAAGGGAGGGTTGTCTGCGGAGTCTGTGTTTAGTGGTTTATTAACTTAAGAGGGAGTGTCGAGGAATGAGCTATTGACTGTCAAGTTGAGCTTTACATTGCCTAATTAAATATATATAGTTTAATTTATTATATGAAAACAAATGTAGTGGTTTCAATAACAAGGTGCTTAGGAAGATATTGGGTATAAAAGGGGAGTGGCGGTAACATAATGAGTTATATACGCTGAACTAATCACAAGACATTGTTAGGATAATCAATTTTCATAGATTATGGTGTGCAGGTCATGCAGCGTGAATGGAACAATCTAGAACCATGTTCAGGGTACTGACTGGCAAACCCAATAGGAAGACCTAGACGTAGATGGGAGGATAACATTAGAATGGACCTGAATGTAATGAGGTGGACTGTATAGAACTAGCTCAATATATGGATAGGTGGCATAGTAATGTAAGTGCGGCAAATAGCTTTTACCAATGTTCTTTAGTTGCAGAAAATAAATGTCCTTGAGTGAGTGAACTTTTTTTTAATATTAAATGGCATTGTTAAATTTCAAATTTATATCAATGAAATTGGCCATGATTCACATTTAAAGGTCAAATAGTATATTTTGCAAAAATATTGTATTTATTTTATTTCGCATATACATATATGAATTCAAAAATGTCGTAATGAACTTTAAATATGTTTTGCTTTACATTTTAATGTTCTAAGCAAAAGTTCATAAAAACATGTCTCACAAAATCTTGATATCTCTAGGTAATGAAGTGAAAAGTGTTTTTCAGTAAGGATTTTTGGAGAAAGAGGGATAAGTATTTACTGTTCTCTTTTAAACCACATGATTTTTCTAACCCATGACTTAAAACCAACTTAATTATAAAACAGACAGAACACCCAGTCATTTGGCCACTATTTCATCACTGTTAAACGGGAATCCATTAAGTTCACCAAAGGAACATTTTACGGCTATTCTGCGAATCAAATCTTAAAACAATAGAAAGACATATTATTGATTGAGTTAAGGGTTTTATATATTTAATTAAATTTAAAATATTCAATTTACTTTTTTTTTTGTTCATAAGTAAGTTTAAAACAAGGTTTTTAGTGACATTTTCGTAAGTGTATTGTAACAAGATTAGCGTCTAACAGTGGGACCGGCGCGATTCTTGTTGTTCTCTCTATTTCCCTCCTTGTTTAGCAGGTATGCAGTGACAGTCTCGCTTAGACAGGGGATTAGAGGAAACAGGGGGGAGGAAAAGGCACAAGTCTGGATGAGTTTGGGTTCGTTCATTTTATTCTAGAAATGGAGGATTCCAGACTCTTAACTAGGCTCCTATACATACACGGTAAGCAATAGCCACGGAGCCCCCAGTCTGAGTTGTGGATAGTGAAGTGAGTGGACCGGCGTGTCCAGGAGTGGGCTAGCGCGTCAGCAAGTGGGTGGTATGACCAGCGAGATGGTTGGTGTGTCTGTGGGTGGGTCAGCGAGTTCAGTATGTGTATATCGCAGGTCATCACAGTGTGTCATGTGCGGGGACCAGCTGCGAGTTGTGAATTGTGAAATGTGTTAAGAGTATACATTTTTGTGTCTTTTAATATTTGAATAGTTGAGTTATTATGTATTTTATAGTTGTTAATTTGTTTATTTAATTTACTTCTATTTTCACACATTCTTATTAGGGATGACACCTGGACACGGGAATCGAAGCCGGGACCTTTGGCTTAGTACGCCAATGATCTAACCATTGAGCTATCCAGGAATCGTCCCGTGCCCAGGGTCATTCTTCACTCATATTTTAAGGCAGAGTCTATGATGGACGTGCGGAAATCGTAGGCTACAAATGTGTGATTTTATTAAGATCACGAGCTATTCGATAACGCTGCCACCTTCGACTCGGTAGTTGGCTCATTGCTGCCACTTGCACAATTATTATAACTGTAAGAGATTCATAAACAACTCTCTCTCGCTCTCTCTCACACACACACAACTCTGATTGTTCCTTCATTAAATTAACACACAGACAATTTGCTAACATTAACACATAGTGAGAAATTAGGTCCACCCAATTCCTTCAAGAAATGGTATACCTACATGTGAACAGCAATTGACCAGGCATTGACATTTGTATCAGATACAAGAGCAACCTTGTATGTGACAAGAAGATGAAATGATCTTAGGTTACAGATACAGCCATTGCTGACATCATATATTCAATTAGTTGAAAAATGACACCTAGACCCCAGAATCAAACCAAGGACCCTTGGTTCTACTAGTGACCTATCCAGGATTAATTATGTGTTCAGGGTTACTCCTCACACATAGGTTTAGTGCCTCGTTTACACGAGGCGCCTTGACTTGCGCGTTGATAGAGCCAGTAACTGAGGGTCAGCTACTGGCTTCGTGTAAACAGGTCTGCAGAGTTACTGACCATGTGAGGTCAGCAGCTGGCCTAGCCAGCCACTTCAAATATTTTTGTTTTACTGTCCACTGGCCTACCCCCACTCCTCAGATAAGCCAGCCACTGGCTTTGTGTGAGCACACAGGTAAGTCAGTAGCTGAGCAGACACCTGATAATATTGCACATGGTTGTTGTCAGCGTTTTTGATTTAACTGTCCTATTTCTCGCCAACTTATTTATATCTGATAATTCATCACAAAATATTAAAGAAAATGATATTACCTTACGAATAAGAACCATAAGTTCTCCAGACATTTTAACTTATGATCACCGTACAGCAAAGCCACCTGTCCACCTAGTTAAAAGGCCAGTCAGTAGCTTGCAACGTGTGAATATCAGGAGCCAGTAGAGAAAATCCCAGTAGATGTCCACCCAGTTAAAAGGCCAGTCAGTAGCTCGCAACGTGTGAATATTAGGGGCCAGTAGAGAAAATCCCAATAGATGTCCACCCAGTTAGAAGGGCAGCTACTGTCTTACTGACTAGCCAGTAGCTCGCATTGTGTGAACCAGGCTTATGGAAGAGTTTATGACGGACATATGTAATTCTACAGCTACATAGAACTACCATTGAAATCAAAGTCACCGGCAACATGGTGGTCGACTTTATGCTGCCGTTTGTACAATATTTAATTGTAAATTATTTGTGAAGCACATGATTATGAAATCATCTTAGGTTAGCTGATGAATTTCACATGGGCATCATAAACTCTACCTTAAAATTATAAGTGAAAAACTACTCTGAACAAGGGACAAATCCTGGATAGCTCAGTAGAAGAGCAATGGTGCGCTAAGCCAAAAGTACCGGGTTTGTTCTGTGTTCATGTGTCATTTTTCAACTAATTTAAATATGTGACAGTTAACATATCATATTTGACGTGATAGCTGCCGAGAGCTATAGTTGTAGCTGTGGTAAAAGGGCCATTCCACAAGAGAAGAGACATGACCACTTTATTTTAATTTTCTAGTAAAAATTTTGAAACAAATCTCATTTTACTCAGAAAACACTATATTTTTATATAAAAGCCAACAATTTGACTTATAAATTAAATGGACTAGTATAGGTGTACCCAAATTTGCCACACATTGTTGAAGATAAAAACCGCTTACCAAAGTATGAAAAAAGATATTGAACAATTCAGTCCAGGTAACAGTATGGCTTATAAAAATATATTGATATTGTCTACTAAGGTCTTATATTCAATATAAATTTAATAAAAAACCTAAAAAATAAACAATATCAATGTTAAGAATTTTTTCAATAATGTCTAATAGTTTTGTAACACCCGTCACAAAAAAATATAAAAGTTTCTATAACATTTATAATTTTTTCTTCTAATGAGTAAATTTGTGAGAACAAAGCTAAAAAGCTCTCCCAATTACTGTGCAATTTTTTGAAAAATATATCTCCTCAATCTTGTGGCAAAAACTATGTGACGGGTGTTACATGTGCGTGACGGGTGTTACAAATGAGAGTGACGGGTGTTACAATGAAGCTAGGCAGGGTAATGTGTTTGTTGTGATAAATAGTCTTCTTATTAAATTATGTTCTCTTTATTGTTTGGTAGTTTAAATATTACCTTACCATAGCTTAGATTGATAAAATAGTAGGCCTATAACTTCAAAAGTTAATATATTCATTGTTAATAAAAGATTATGTATGTCTCATCTTCAATTATTCCTTTTACTGTGTAACTTTGCACTGTTTCCAAATAAGCAAATGAAAGATCAATGTTTAACTTTAAAGTAGGCCTTTATTATAAATGATATTGCTAGCATGGTAAATATTAAATTAGGTTGGCTATGCTGATAAGACCTAGCCATTGTTGTTTTTTGATTATACATATAACATAGGTCTATATCTGATTCTTGATAAGTTCACTCTTAGCCTATTTCCTTGTGTGTTGTATAAAGTAGGTTACCTACATCAAAATTACCTACTAAAAATAAGAAAGGTTGGTGTTAACATTAAGTATCATAATGAGTTATTTTAGTCTTTAAATATACTAGTTTGATTCAAAATAATCTCAAATTTATGTTCTTGTAGCATAAATAATTTTAAGGTTAGGCCTATGTTAAAACCAACATATATAAGGTAATTAATGCTATTTATTATATTGTTAAAGGATGGCTAAAACAGTTGCAGAAAGACAAGTAATATGTCGACAAAGAAAAAAATTTAATGCTGATACATACAAAGAACATTTGCGATTGTTAGCGACTCACTTTCCCACGATAGATATGCTGTGTACACATTTATGAAAGTTTTGATTGGTGGAATTGCTGATCAAGGTTTTGACCATATTGATATATTCAGTGATGGTTCAGCTGCTCAATTTAAGAACAGATATATGTTTTCATCATTACATTACCTTCAAACACAGTGGAATCTTACACTTAAATGGCATTTCTTCGCTACCTCACATGGGAAAGGAGCTGTAGATGGGGTTGGAGGAACTGTGAAGCGTGGAGTTAGTTCTATGGTCGGAGTACGAAGGGAAATTGTCACGGAACATGAATCTTTTGCCAGAGTTGCAAAAAAAGTTTGTCCAAACATTAACATTATTACTATTACAACAAATGATATAAAGCAGACAACTGTGAAAGACAAACTTAATGAGCTTTGGAGCAACATTAATCCGATTCCTGGTACACAGAGTTTTCACTGCATTGCCCCTTGTGGTCAATATCGGGTATGTGTAACAACATTTTCAGACAGTAAAGAAAAACAAATCTACAGTTTAAATGATGATATTTCAGGACCTGAACTGCCTTGTCCTCATACCTCTATTTCTCCAGGGGATTTCTTGCTGGTAAAATTTGCCACAAAATCAAGACACCTGCATTACGTTGGGCAAGTAATGGAGAAAGAGAACTCCTTACTAAATATGAAATTTTTGAGGAAGCAGTCAAATGATTTATTATTTGTGTATCCACCTAAAGAAGATGTTGCCTGGATTGAAATTGAAGACGTTATTCAGCAATTGGAAGCTACTGTTGATAATAGGGGAAGAGTTAAAGTAGAGACAATTCTAAAATATAGTGCTGAATAGAGTTTCTCTATTAGGCAATTCTATTTACTTTGAAGGAGATAATGTAGTCTTACATATTATTATTTAGTGATTTTATATTTAAACACTTATTTAAAATTCAAACCATGGAACTCATGTAAACAGTATTCAAATATCTGAAAATGTTATACAATATGATCTAGAATGTAGTACTGTTTAGTATTTTAAAAATTTAATAAAAAATTTTACTCAAAATAGCTACCTAATAAATGTATATTAATGTTGAACTGACAAAATACCATAATGTTTCATGTATAAATAAGAAAATTCTTGTTTAGATACTAAAACTTTAATTTTATTTCAGATTTGTAACACCCGTCACAAAGTTTTTTTTAAATATCAAATAATAGTTCTCAAATATTTGTAAACAATTTTGAGTTAAAACACTCATTATAGTATATACTTTAGAACTATATACTTGCAACTGAGAATAGTGCCCTAATTTCACAGAGTTTTTAGTTATAAGAGTTGACTTCTGAGTTGATGTCTTTTCATTGTAACACCCGTCACACACAAAAATCTATTTTTGTATAAAAAATGGTTGTATCTTTTCTAAATTTTTTAATGTATTCTAAGAGATAGTAGAAAGTTTTGTATTCACAAAATTTAAAAGTTGTGTAACATGTTATTAAAAGATACAATTAAATTAAAACTATTCAAAATCATGTCAGAATGTAACACCCGTCACATTGGAATTGCCCAAAAAGTAAAGTTGTTAATAGGTAGCCGGGCGCCTAATAATGGTAAGGCTGACTTGAATGTAACCAGGACATAGGCATTTCGAGAATTTTTCATGGGCCTCACAAACGCAATTTTCTAAGTACTCCCATTCTTGCTATTCTACTCCCCTGACTTCAATTCTGAATTGCGCTCTCTTAGTAATTCCCGCAGTTCACTTCGTGGAAGGGTCCTGTCATTAAACTATAAGTGCCATACCTCTTCAATCATCGAAAAATTTTCTGTTATGAGCATCGTGAAAGCCATGTTGAGTAAAAACGTAGTTTTATGATTAATTTGTATTTTCCATATTGTATTTCTGTATTTGAGGATAAAAATAAACACTTGTTCTTGTATTTTTCATTTCTATTTGTCCATCAAGAAACAATTAATGTTTTTCCCACCCCTCTCTTCCTTCTCACCCATGTGACCCAGAATGACTCACTTCTGTCATTTATGACCTACGGTGAGTTCGCCATACTTAACTAACAGAAGTGAGCTCAGCTTAGTTTTGTCCTCTATATGAGGTGTATGACATAGTCAACATGACAGCATTAACAAGTGAATATTAGTGTAAAAGTGTGGGTTTTACTTTGATTTTCATTGCAGTTTTTGAAGTTAATGCCGATAACACAAAATCAAGTTCTGACAAAAACATTCTTAAATTTACTATACATACCTAAGTTTTAAAAATACTGAATTAAGGTACATTGAAATATGTAGCTTTAAAATTAATACATTATCTATTCCTGACACAAGTTTAAGAAAATCCAGGCCTCTTTTAACAATAAAGTTTAATCACTGTGAGATAAGATGAACATTTAATAAAATTATAATTGTAATTAAAAAGCCGTTGATTATAACTTTGTTTTAATAAATGTATTGTCAGTTATAAATTATGATAGTTACATTACTTTAATAGAGTCATGTAAAATATCATTTACAAATTTAAATATCATTAATTCGAACTAACCCAAGTTTGTTTGAATTAATGAAAATTTGGATTAAGAGGAAGAGTATGAAGGGATATTTGAGAATACAGTGTGTGTGTGTGTGTGTTCCCACGTGTCTGTTCATCAGTACCCGTTTGGATAGTTTTGAATGTTAATATCCAGTTCCCATGGCCTTCATTGCTTGTCTCTGTACAACATTTACTGTGCCTCTATGTGAATAAGTTATTTTATTCTATAATTTATATTCTAAAGTCAATTATGTTAATTAATATATAATATTTTATGTTTGGATTATCAGAAATTTGGTACTATCTAGATATGTATTAAGAGGGTTTTACTAAAATGAAATTTGTTTTGTTGTGCTACAGTAAGCTGAAGAATACAACTTGGTTAAAAGAACAACCAAAACAATGTTTATATTTTGAATGGGTAACTATGTGAAAAAATATTATTATCTAATATCTATGTGTGGAGTAGAGAAACAAGTGAATTGTGATTTTAATGGTAATTACTATAGCTAGGGATGTGAACGTGTATATTTCTTAAAGTAAAATATTCAATAAAATAAAACATATTCCATTGATACAAGGCATAATTTTTATTTGTGTTCTTTACTACTGACATTCTATTAGTATTTTTTTATTTAGTAAAAGAGAAATACATTTAAACATTTTTTTTTAAATAGACCAAATGCAGGGCTTATTATAAATGAATCAAAGTGAGCAAATGCATTCAAATATACGCACAGATAATAAATGTATAAAATGTCTTCCAAATAAATGTCTTGTAATAATATTCCAAATCAAGCAAAAAAGTTCATTCACATTTCCAAAGACAAGTTCACTATATTTTGATGATGTTGGTTACCAAATAGAAGCACTATGCTAATAAATACCTTATCATCAAACCTTCTGTGAAGAAACAAGTGGGTCATTTTATCCTTCAAGTATGTCTGAAAAAAAGGAAATAAAAATAAATCCAAATAGTATATCAATAGTATAAGGTAATAAATGTATTAAATGTAGGCATGTAGCACTATCATATATGTAATAGCAAAATCCATTCTCAATAAATATTAAGTTTAAAGTGAAATCCCCTTTATTAAAGTTTTACTGTATCTTTATGTCTAGGACTAGATCTTAACTCCTAAGAATTAATATTGCTATTTTTTAACTTATGTGACAAATACAGTCTGCCCTGCTTATTAAAAGTAGGCCTAATTGAAGAATATTTTGCCTTGGACAGTGAGAAGGAAAACAATTGGAAATGCTATATTGTTATTTATCAGAGTGTCGAGAAACTTAAAACTCTTATGTTGACCTTGTTATTAGAATTTTTCCTTCAAATACATTTTTAATTGTAATGCATCTTTATTGCTCTTAAAAACTAATAAGCTTAGGAACTTTGCCAATAAGAAAACAGTAAAAACATAATAAATAAAATTTGTAGTGAAAATAAAACTTTGGTAAAAAACTGTTGAAATGAAGTTTCCATGTAGGTAAAATGGGTAATAATTAATAATTAGAAGTTATAATTATGTTTTTCAGATTGAAAAAATAAATGATGATGGTAGCTTTTAGGTATGTAAATTCCAATTAACTGTTTTATTTAATTCATTATATAGGAAAATAACACCTGGATACAGGAATCGAACCCAAGAATTTTGGCTTAGTGAGCTAATGCTCTAACCACTAAGCTATCCAGGAATTGATTCCTGTATCTAGGTGTCATTTTTCAATTTTGAGGATATAATATTTAGATGCGGCTTATAACCGTAATTAACAAATATAATATCTTAACATAACTATTTAATCTATCTAAAATGATATGTGCATTCGTACAAAATGTAATTGTGCTACTGGCATCAAAAAGCCAATTACCGAGTCAAAGGTGGCTGTGTTATCTAATAGCTTGTGATTTTAATTGATCACACATTTGTAGCCGACAATTTCCACATGTCTATCACAAACTCTGCCTTGAAATATGAGTGAAGAAGGACTACTGGATAGTTCAATGATTAGAGCATTGGCATGCTAAGCCAAAGGTTCCAGTTTTGAGCTTTTTGAGTAGTATTTGTTGTATGTGACAACTGTATGTTAAATGAAGTCTTGTATGTATCTGAGCCAAGTAAATATACAATTTCGGTGAATGCCATTACTGAAAATGATGGTGAAGTGCTATTCACCAAAAATAAGGTCAATATCTCCTGAGATAAAGTGAAAATTCTAGAAGGTAATAATCTAAGCAATGGTCTAATCCAAATAAACCTTAATCAGCAAGAGCCCCTGAAGGCTTTGGCAAAAAGTGAAAAGGATGATTTATTTAAGTTGCATCGTAAGCTAGTGCGTAGGTGGATGTAATATTGAGGCCACTGATATAGATAAATTCTGTTTGTAAAATTTGTCTGGAGGCAAAACAGACCAGGTTTCCCCTTAAAACTGAGCGATAGAGCCACAAGATCCCTCTAAGACATGGGGTGGGACAACATATATTCTTGTGTTCCTCGACAACTATACTTACTTATGTATGGTTTACCTATTAAAAAGTATAAGTGAGGTGAAGCAGGTTTAGAAGGATTATGATTCAGAGGTTGAAGCATTAATGAACCAAAAAGTGTCCAAAATTAGATGTGAAGGGAGGAGAAACAGAATAGGCTTTGTGAGAGAAGGGTTGCAGGTGGTAGCGATGAATGGCATAATATTAAAGATGGCAATAACTGATAGAGGAGAAAAGGTGGAGGTGATACAAGTGTATGCCCCACAAGTGGGTTGCCCAGCACAGGAAATGGACAAGTATGAGGAAGATTTAGAAAGGCATATGGGAAACGAAGGAAAGGTAGTAATGGGGGATCTTAAATAACGCAAAAGTAAGAAACGAGAGAGGAGGGTGTGAGGTAGTGTTAGGGAAAGAAGGATGAAGAGAGAGAAATGAGGAGGATAGAAGGCTATTTAAGTTATATGCCAGAAATAAAATCAAAGTGTCAAAAAGCTGGTACAATAAGGAAAGAGAAAGCCATAAGATCACAGATATAATTGGAATGCGGAGCAAATTTCAGTGATAAACTATTTTCTCGTGGATGAAAAAATAAAAAGGCAGACTGTAAACATCAAGGTAATACCAAGTGCATCCTTAGAGAGTGACCAAAGGTTGTTGGTGGCAGACAATAAGGGATGAGAATGTAGGAGAAAAGGTATAAGACAAGAAAGAAGAATAAGGATATGGAGGATAAAAAATGAAGAGGAAAGAGAGCTGTATCTAAAAAAGGCCAGAAGCTTAATGCCCATGGATGAGTTGCAAAGTGTAGACATAGAATGGGAAAGGTTTAAGAAAAGTATGGTGGAGCTACTGAGGAGGTATGTGGGGAGACAAGTGATAAGAGGAAGTGGAAGGAGACAAAATAGGGAGAAGAAAAAATAGCAAAATGAGTGGTATAGGAAGCCAGAAAGAACTTGATGCAAAAATGTACACAAATGATGAAACGGGACGTAAAAGGAAGAAAGAAGATATTATATAGCCAAGTAAGAAATAGAAGGAGAGATAAAAGACAAGTTAGAATGATGGCTGAAAAAGGAAGAGTGGTTAAGACAGAAGGGAAAGAAAGGGAACTATGGATGAAATATTTTGAGAACATGTTCAACCCAAAAAAATAGGAAAGGGGTGAGCATGAAACAGAGGAGCAGGAAGAAATATCAGAATAGAAGGAAAGAGGTTTTACATGGAAAGAGGTGGAGGTCGCATTCAAGAGGATGAAATAAGGAAAAGCACTGGGTGTGGACAAACTGACTGTGGAAATGATAAGCGCTGCAGGTGAAGCAGGTATAAAATGTTTGTACAGGGTGCTGAAAGTGATTTGGAAAAAGAACAAGGTGCCGGAAGAATGGAAAAAGGGAGTTATAATACTTTTCAAGAAAGGAAACAGGAAGAGGTGTACAAATTAGAAGGAGATAACACTAATGTGTCACTGTGCACAAATATGTAAAAAGATACTGGAAAAGAGAATAAGTAAAAAATGAAAGAAAGGTGGAAAGAGGAACAAGCAAGGATTGAGGGAACAGAGGTCTACAAGAGACTTAATATTTTCCATAGGACATCTGATGGAAAGAAGGTATAAATAAGGAAAAGACTTGGTAATGGTATTTATGGATGTGGAGAAGGCATATGATAGCATGGATAGAAATAAAGTTTGGAGAGCAATGTAGGAGACTGAAGTAGAAAGAGGAGTTGTATTGAGAGTGAAAAGCATGTATGAGGATAACAGGAGTTGTGTTAAGACAAAGAGTGGGAGGACGAAGTGGTTCCAAATAACAAATGGAGTGAAACAGGCCAGTACCCTCTCACCAATACTATTTGTAATGGTAATGGAAATAGTTATGAATAAAGTGGCTGTAAAACTCGGGGAGGAAAGAATGAAAGCCATGATGTTTGCTGATGACTTGATGGTATGGGAGAAAAGTAAGAGGAAGTACAGGAACAGCTACAGGAATGTAATGAGGAAGTAAAGAGTGTAGTGTGAAATTTAGCACGGCGAAGTTAGACGTAATGCTGATGACAAGAAAGGGTGTAAGGCCTAGTAAATCTATAAAGTTATATGGAGTAGAGCTGAGAAAAGTACAGAACGTAAAATATCTTGGAAGCATGATAGAAGCGAAAAGTGGAAGTAGGGAGGATCTAGTGGTGGCCGCGTGGTCTAATGAGCTACTCTCACATTAGACTAGATTGCCAATGACAGGAAAATTGAGTTTTAAATTTTGGTCGGGTGGACTAAGAGTGATTTTCCCAAAAGGGTTTTCTTCTCTCCCTCTCGCAAACGTGGGTACAGTTCTTATAAATATAGCATACCTCATACACAAAACATTGGCGTAATTAGTTCATAGACATATAACCCAAACGGGTAGCAAGACATGTTAAACATAATTATGGGATAAAGAAGAGGAAAGAGACAGCACTAATAGCATGGAAAAAACTCTGAACACCAAAGAAAAAGGATGAGAAGAAAACCGCAACAATTTGACAACTATGTAATGCTAAATTACCAAGAGGCTTTGAGAGGACCAGATGGAAAGAAATAGAAGAAGTCAATAGACAAGGAGAAAGAATCTTCTAGCAAAAATAAAACATGGAGGTATGTAAATAAATCTAAAGCTCATGAGAGAGAAATCTTGTCCAGGAGATGGGTCTTTAGAATAAAAGGTGGAAGACATAAAAGGTAAGGCTCGTTATAAGAGTGAGTATTCGAGAAATTAAAACATTTGATGTTAAAAGAGCCTTCTTAAATGATGATAGAGATGAAACTATGTATCTGAAACCTCCTTAAAAATATTAGAGGGAAAAGTTTGTTTGCTTCAAAAGGTTCTTTGTGGTGTTCTTGTAAACAACCTATAGTCGCTTTGAGTAGCACTAGGGCTGAATACATTTCCGCAACTGGGTGTTGCAAAGAAATTATTTGCTAAAAATCCCTTATCGAGGATTTAACAAACCAAATTTAGAAACAAAAGTTTGTGTGAATATTTTGACTACTAAAAGTAACAACAAATCAACATGTGGTCTTGCAGATAATATGGTTTGGCGTATGGATATATGGTAACGTTTTCTAACATTCAGATATCATCTCTCCCGCCATGGATGCCCTCTATATATAAAGTTCTAATGTAACACAGTATACACATAATATTCGCCAGGGCATAATAAAGTGATTTACTCCCGGTAGCCAATATTTACTAAACCACGACTGTTAACATTTGGAAGAAAATCCATTTTATATGATTTCAACAAAAATTGAAATACACATAGGTAGTATTTAAGTATCTAGACCCTTAATTACCCGGGTAATGAAAGAAAAGAGGTGCCTGGGTATTCGTAAAATAGGAATAATATAATTTGATGGTAAATTTAGTCTCCTATCCCATCCCGAATTGTTGATTCTATAACAGACAGGTTTATTTGTGAAAATAGTTAAGTTATGTTTGCCGGACTACAAGGTCAACAGTGACCCTTCAGAATTTAGCAATTTTCTCAGTAGCCTAAATGTGGATCCACACATTTGCCGATAAACTAGCATAGAAGAGAAACGTAGTTACATGACAAGCTCTAAGTCAATGACAAGATTTCCGCCTTATAAGTGCGAGCTGTTCTGCTAAAGTTCAACTATTCTCTACTTTGTCCACTCTGCCCGAGATGTTTGGCATAGGAGAACCAAACAAATCTCATAATCAACCACGTCAAATCAATAAGCATTTGACAACGCATGTGCTGTACAGGCAAAAGCTAGCAGGCAGCTTTGTTGGCCTTTGTGAGAAGAGTTGAAATAACCCGTTAATGTAAAGCGTGTGTACCGATGTAATGGATTGTGCCATGAACCAGAGTTATAATTTGAAAATATCCATCAGGAGAATGATCTAAAATATATATTTATCCACTAGAAAATAAAAAATGTTGATAATCAGCTGTTTAAGTTTGTGATGCAAGGCAACATGGATCAACATACAGTGTGTGAGTTTCTGCACCACTCAGGCAGATTTTGCTTTTTTACTTTCAGCGAACGTGTGAATCAAGCTTAACTAATCAACACACAGCCGAAAAATAAAAATGGAAAAATTTGTAGATAAAGTCACAAGTAAGCCTGCGCACAAATGGTCAGGAATTCACTGTATTAGAGTACGGCCAGAGTGAGCGTGTGAGCAAGTGAGCGCATGAGTGACTAAAATATAAAATATAACACATTGGATGTAATGAGAGGTGGCGAGACTGTAGTGAGCGACTGAGCGTGTGTGCTTGAAAGGTAGAACTAGTTCTACTTTTCAAGTGCGCACACTCAAGCCGGTACGGTCGCACGCTTGTCAGTCTGGCCGAACCCTAAGGGTTTCAATAATATATTTACTTTGTTCCTGAAGTCTTTATCACATAGGCAAAGAGTGTTAAAATTTAACCAACATTTTAAAAATATTTTTTAGATAAGGGTTATAATGAGGCTGACCATATGTATTGGTTTTTGAAGGTCACTGCTGTCCTGTGGTCATGCTGTACAGAACAAATGAGATAGTACACCCATAGGTACTGCTTTTTATCCAATTACTTCCAAAAGTACTTCTTTTTGTTGTTAGAGAAAAGAGTCTGAATTGAAAAGCGCTAGCTCAAGGAATTTCCCCTTGAGTTTTATTTTTCTGAGAAGTTTTATTTGTTAAATGTTATATACTACGTGCAATGATAATAAGTTTCTATCTAATATGTGATATATAAATAAATTCCAATGAAAGTGGATGAAAGTACCTAAGGTACTTTTTTGTTAGTTACATATGTCTCTCTCAAAGATGTTTCTTGATATTAACTATTAAATATTCATAGGATAGTTTTGTTTTTAAGATAAGTATTACTATAACTTTTCTACTGAAGTATTAGCTTGAAGTTATTAGCAACTAACTTCCTATTTCAATATCTTATCTTAGCTCAGTTGGTAGCGAGTCTGTCTATGTCCGTGTTCTAGTGAGTAAGTAATCCAGTCTACTGCAAACCTTACGACTCAGACCACATGACTTAGTGTGGAGATTATCTTTTAGTCAATTTTAGTACAGAGTGAAATCTGGACACCTCCCGGGATCAAAACATCTCCTGTTACTAAGAGGTGTCTATTATATGGAAAAATATATATTTTTAGATCATACTTCTTGAGCACAATTTAATCTAATTATCTAAATACTTTGAATATTAAGCTACAAAAATATAATTACTGTACTATACAGTATTGTATGCAAGATAATTATAATTAATAAATAACTATTGTATGTAGCTTACTGTACAGATTGAATAATACAAAGAATGAGCAAACAAAATGAAATGTGAACAGTAGACCTTCTGTACTGTATGTGCGAAATCACTTAAGTTGACTTGCCCACACCCTCAAATTTAAAAATGAAGATACCACCATTTTGCGCCCCTACCCCAGACATTATAGCCGTTTTTATTGGGGTGGGAAGGGGGGGGGGGGTGAAGAGATCAAGTTAAGTGTAATTCCCCCCCCCCCAAATTTTTTTAGCACCGCATCTTACTACCTGTTCGGGTTATACACCTATGCACTAATGGCTTATAAAGGTTTAATTCAGAAGAAGTGCACCCACATGTGAGTGGAATGAGAGTGGAAAACCATTTGGGAAAACCACCCTCAGTGCACAGACCAGTATCCAACACCTATCTTCCCATCTTCGGCAGGCTAGTCCAAAATGAGAGTAGCNCCCAAAGTAAAATATTGGTTTTAATTAATGCAAATTTACATGTCTTGTTTTGCACCAGTTTGCAACCAAATCTGGTGTTTTGCACCTTAATAGTTTTGTATGTGTGCATGAGCACAGTCAACTGCTGGAACATCTTCCACTGTTGGTTCAGAAGGGGTGGAAGGTATGACCTTGAAGTATCATAGTTAATACTACAAAGGCTATTTTAGAAACGTTCCCTGGAGAGGGAAGGCAGGACTGCTCACACTTTGCCATTCCTGGTATTTCTACAGTCAATTGCTATAAACGGCCTGGTTTTTATTTTCAATTTTTGTCCGCTGTTTAGAGGTTGTTATGCATAAATATGCTCCTTTAGAAATGTATGTTTCTTTTATTGAGAAAGTCTGTCATTGTTTCACCAATAGAGCCCATGTTCTTTTGTCGAGAAAATTTAAACTGTCCGTTATAAAGAAGAATCCGCTATTCAGAGGTGCCTGTTAAGGGAAATTTCACTCTTTTTGTTTTACAATTTAAATTTGTATTTTTTTTTAATTTTTCAAGTTTATTTTTATTTCCAGTAATGTTATTAATATTTTGAAAACATTGCAGACTTGCTAATAAACCAAGTTTGTTTGTTACACTCTATATGGCCCAGTTTGCAGTTTTTTTTTATTTATTTGCACAGTGTTAAAGAAGATCCAAATGTTTGGTACATGTGAGTATAAGATATAAAAACATTGAGAAATGCAGTGACTATGGTTAGATTGTTCTTATTATCATAGTTAAATTAGTCAATTCACAAAATAACTATCATTTATTTCCAATAGAAGCTTTTGTTTGCTGAAAAATAAATTTAAAAAATTGGGCCCCAACTAAAATAACTAATGTGGCTTTATTTTGTAGTGGTTATTTTGATTACTTTAGCTAAAGCAACTTTTTTTTAGCACCATGTCTTTCTACCCATTCAGGTTATACACTTAAGTACTAATTATGCTTATGATTTTGGGGGTTATGAAGGTTATATTTAGAGGAAGTGTACAAACACTTGCATGGAGGGAGAGTGGAAACCCATTTTGGAAAAACTACCCCCAATACACTCGACCGATATTTGAACCTTGATCTCCCCATCATCGACAGTCTAGTCTACTGCGAGAGTAATGCCTTAGACCATGCAGCCATCAAAACGAGTTAAGGTTACAACGTTGTTCTGTGGAATATTTATTAAAATGTTTATCATTAGTGCATAGTGAGTCCAAACAATTTCAACACTGCAAGGCAATTTAACTAATTGGGTTAGTTTTATTCACTTGAGAGCCAGTTTAAGCGGTAATTTATGAGCAACATATTATTATTAATTATATAGCTTTCAACAAATTTATAAAAATCTAACTTTAACCGAGACAGAGAGTGAAAATAATTTCTGATCGATAGACAAAAGATGGGTGTCCTAGCACAAGATGTAAATTCACTCAAAATGTGTGGTTTAATTCGGTTGTTTTTGAAGTGTTGGTTCTTTTATATTCTTTTTATATGTATCAAGGTTTCATATGGCCAGAAAGTTGTTTTGATTGACCATCTCAGCTCACACATTCATAACAGGGTGTTCTTCATACAAAACTCCCTGTAATTTCCAGGTTTTAAGAAATAAATTCCCCATTTTTTCAAACAACTTAGATAGGAGAGTGAAATTGCCCTCGTTCATAAAATTTCCTAGTGTGAAGTAATGTAATCATTATTTATAACAGGATGATATGGCCTTGCTGGGGGAACATTCACAGTTGTTACACATCTCGAGGTTAAAGAAGGTGAGATAAGACATCTGTTTATAAGATTAATTTGTTTTACATTTTGATTTTTGAGTTTTTACACACAAATGTATTTTAAGTTTGCTATTAAATGTACCAAGTTTAAAAAAAATTCATTAAATTTTTTAACAACATTCCCTTTAATTTCCCTGTTTTTTTCTACACACAAAATAAAACCTGAAGTTTTCAGGTTTGTGAAAAACCTGAATATTGATGCGCTTGCGCTGAATGACAGTGTTTCATTAATATTTTTGACTTCCTATTTATAAGAAAACTTTTAATTTTTATTTTCAAGTGGTTGGCCTACATTAAAATATGAGTAAATAATGACCCTGGGCATGAGACGATTCCTCGATAGCAAAGTGGTTAGAGCATTGGTGTACTAAGCCAGCGGTCCTAGGTTTGATTCCTGTGTCCAGGGGTCATTTTTCAATTTAAATAATAACACCAATTAATCTTTTTCTCACATTTGAATTTCCCCTCATAGGCTTTGATTAAAGCTGGGCTTTTTTATGTTAAAAGTTAAAATATATCTAGGCTAGTTAATTAGACTATATGAATTAATTAAATAATGTAACCTATTTATTTTTTGGTTTAGCTAACACCTAAATGATCAATAGGCTAATTAAAAAATTATTTGTATAAATAATAAGTAAAAAAAATCAACGTAAAAGTGTAGGACTGTCAAGTATTTTGATGTGTTTCTTTAATGTTGTTTGAGACTGTAATAACGGTCAAGAACTGTGTAAATGGCACCATAATCCTATTTTATTTATTCCCTTTCAGGAAGACTAGTGGCGACACTGTCGGTTACCCCACTTTCATTTTTGTTGTAATGTTCACTGTATCTGTGTGTGGTTGCCTTGTCAGTAAAAAAATCTTATATTAAAATATACAACACTCATATTGCAAAACTACTAGTTTATTTAATTCCATGTACCTCTCACATAATAACTGTAGCAGGTTATGGGCCCAGTGTGTGTGTGTGGATTAAATAAAGAGGAGTGGATTATGAATGTGTCATATTTTAAGATAAGAAAGTGTAAAAAGTATGGTTAAAACATATTCAAACATGGGTGTGAAGCTGGAAGGAAGTGAAAATTGGAATGTGTGGAAATTTCAAATCAAAATTATACTACACACTATTGGGTTATATGGCGTGGTCGACAGGAGAGAACAAAAGCGGTGGAAACAACTACAAATCACGCCGACTGGATCTCAAAGGATGGGAAGGCTCAAGGAGTAATTGTGACACAACTGAACGAAAAGGTTACTGTGCACATAATCAACACAACTTCAGCCGCGAAAATGAGGACAAAACTGATGGCAGTATATGAGAGGAAGTCGGAAATCAGTATGCACCTACAACATAAATTCTTCTCAATGAAGTATGAAGAAAAATACATTTTAACTTTTTTTTCAAAGCTCAAAGGAATCCAAGGGAAAACAGCTCAACTGGGAGAAACATTTCTGACAAAATGTTAATCACGAAGATATTAATGTTGTTACCAAATAAATTTGAACATTTTGTTGCAGCCTGAGAATCAATACCAATGGAGAAAAAGTATTGATGAGTTGAAAGCACGCCTACTCAATGAGGAAGATTGGCAACATGAGCTATATCCACCCCAAACTGCAGAACCTTTGGCAGCACTGGCGAGCAAGAGTTACCAATGTACAGTAAAATGTTTCCCGTGTGGCAAAACGGGTCACTAAAAGCGAGAATGTTGATCATCAAAGGGGACCTGCCATTTTTGTAAGAAGGTTGGTCATCACATTAATGAGTGTAAAGTTTGGTTAAATAAATTACAGCATAAGAGAAACAATAGTCAAATTCAACTAATCATCCTAGAGGGAACGCGTTCATGGCCCCCTTCAATAATAACCAAAATTGGTTAGTTGGTACTGGGGCAAGTGAACATATGTGCTATGTAAAGGAACTTTTTGCAACGTTCACGGAACCATCCAATATTAAAAAGATTGTGATAAGTGATGGAAGTGAGTTGGACGCGGTGAGTTATGGAACTGTTGAACTAAAAGCATATAATGGTGAGTAATGGATTAAAACAACACTGAACAATGTATTGTATGTACCTAAAATGACAGCAAACTTATTTTCAATAAGGAGTGTCATAGACAGAGGCCATCAAATGACCTTCGGCAGTCAGTTGTGTAAATAATGAAAGACGGCCAAGTGTCTGCCATCGGTCATATATATAACAAGATGTACATTATGTATTTCAGTTCAAATGAACATGAAACTATAGGTTAGGCCTATGGGAATGACAGTATAACCAAGTGTCATGAACATCTTTTGTCATCAAAATTTGGACAAAGATAATATAACATATGAATCAGATGGAAAAAGGTGTGATAGTTGTCTGAAAGGAAAAATGTACAAATTACCATTCAAGCGGAGTGCAACGTCAACAAGGTATCCGTATCTGCGAACTGAAACACATGGATATGTGCGGACATATGTCAGTTGCATCACTCGGCGGTTCAAAGTACTTTCTACTTATAAAGAACGATTATTCTGGCTACATACAGACATGTGTATTTCCTCCAAAATTAAAGTGAAGTGGTAAACAACGTGAAACAGTTTTGAAACCTAGCAGAGCAAGACACCGAAAATCGAGTGACAATAGCACGAACAGATAATGGAACCGAGTTTGTAAACAAAGAATTACGAGAGATATTTATTGAGAAAGGCATTCGACACCAGACATATGTGGCGTATATTTCTGAGAAAAATGGAAAGGTGGGGATGGATAATCATACAATTGTGGAAGACTCAAGATCTATGTTAATGGCTAGATACTTGAATAAAAATTGGTTGGCTGAAGCAGTTAACACAACTCCATTTGTGCTAAACAGAACAGTGAGAAGCAATATGCCTGACATAACTCCATATTCACTCTGGTTTCAGGAAATGTATGATGTAAGCAAGCTAAAGATATTCGATTCACAAGTGCATGTACACGTTCCAAAACAAAAATGCCAGAGATGGGACTCAACGAGTGTGAATGGACTGTTGGTTGTTTATGGAGAAAATTCAAAAGGGTGTCGGATTTTCTTACCAAACACAAACACAGTAGCCTAGAAATAAGAAGAGACGTAGCATTTGGAAAAGATAATGAGCAATGTCCAACAAAAGATGAGGTTCATGTGTACAAAAATAAAATAGTCCAGAAATCAAAAATAATCAGGAAATAATAGTGAATCTGGAGTGCAAATCAGACAGCAGTGACTTTGAAGATTTTGAACCAGAGATGAAAAACACAAGTCAACCAGAAGAATCACAAGAGAACTCTGATGGTAAAGGAGCAAGAGAAGCTGGGAAGCGACTTACGAAGAAACCTGTATGGCATCAAGACTTTGAAATGAGTTTTATAAGCACTAAGTATGCTGCAAGAATCAAACTAATATGAAGAGGCCATAATTAGTATTCACTCTGACAAGTGGAAAGATGCTATGGACAAAGAATTAAGTGTGCTACTTGAAAACAAAACATGGACAAATGTGCCAACTCCGGTCAACAAAAGGTGGGTTTACAGAGTGAAACATGACATTGAAGGAAATATCTATCTCAATATAAAGCACGGTTGGTAGCCAGAGGCTTCCAACAAAATGAAAATGTTGAGATGTATGACATGTATGCTCCTATTGCAAAAATTACTACATTTTGTATTGTATTGTTTGTTGCAAATAAGTTCAGTTTACTAGTCTGCCAAATGGACGTCAGAAGTGCTTTTCTGTATGGTGATATAAAGGCAGAAGTGTACATGAAATTACCTAAGGGTTTAAAAAGTGACGAGAATAGTGTGTGCAGTAGACTCAACACGTCAATATACGGCCTAAAGAAGTTACCAAAATATTGGAATTTTAAATTTGATGATATAACAAAAAGGAGGTTTTCTTGCATACTAAATGTGGTCCAGAAAGTAAAGTATACTTATTAATATTTGAGGATGATATTTTGATGTTTGACACACGTAGAAAATAAATTGATGACTTAAACGGTTATTTAAGTAAAGTATTTTGTATAAAAGATTTATGTTTGGCAACCAATTACCTAGGTATTAACCAAGATCTAGAAAGAGGTGTGACTGAACAGTACCAAACAAATTACTTACAGCAAGTATTAATAAGATTTGCTATGATAGAGTGTAAGCCTATGTCCACCCCGATGGAAAATAAATTTCAATTTGTTAGGCCTGAAACAAGAGAGGTGTTGTTAGAGTCGAAGTGTGGACAAATAATAGGCTGTCTTATGTACGCAGTCATAGGAACACGACTATATATGTGTAGGTACTAGTTTACACTATTTAAGTCAATACCAAAATTATGTAGATGATATATTGTACAAAGCTATAAAAAGAGCGTTAAGATATGTTAAAAGCATGCTACATTTAAAATGTATCTTTAATAGCAACTCAAGCAGCGAAATTGTATGTGGGTTTGTTGACTCTGACTGGGGAACTGATACAAATGATAGAAAGTTCACATCAGGTTTTGTTTTTAAATTGTTTGGGTGTGTTGTTACTTGGTTGTCAAAGAAACAACAAACTGTGAGTTTGTCTTCTACCGAAACAAAGTGTATTGCTCTAAGTTCAGTTGTTATTGAAGCTTGTTAGCTGAGAAAACTAATTGATGATTTCAAATTGTTCAGTGTTAATCATGTTGTAATCCATGTCGACAACCGAGCCACAATAAACCTAGTAAACAATCCTGAAAACAACAAGCGAATCAAACATGTAGACAGACATTAAGTTCAATTTTATCAAGCAAACTATAGATGGTATAATAATTTGTAAATATATATAAAGTCTGAAGAACAAGAGAGGGAATGAAACAGTGGAGAAGAATAAAGCATTCAGAAGGAGTTTTAAGAAGAGGAATAAGGAAACACAAAAGAAAAGTAAGCAGGGATGTAAAACCGTGATGGGTGTTTCAACCAAACAACTCCTTAGTTTAAGATTTAAAATGTCAAATAGGCCTAGTAGCGTGTTGAGGGGGAGTGTGTAAATGGCAACATAGTCATATTTGATTTACTCCCTTTCAGGAAGACTATTCGCACGACTGTTGGTTGCCCCACTTCTGTTTTTGTTGTAAAACTCACTGAAGAGGGTCTAATACACACGCGGTCTGTGCGCAGTCGTATTATCAGTAAAAAAATCTTATATTAAAATATACAACACTCATATTGCAAAACTACTAGTTTATTTAATTCCATGTACCTCTCACATAATAACTGTAGCAAGAATGTTTTGTTTGAAAATAGGGGGGGGGGAATTACTAAAGACTTAATAAGGCTTAACTAATATTATACACAAAGAAATGTCAGCCATATATATTCATACAAATCTCTATCTAATTAATTATTTAGAAAATCTTTGCTCGACTCACCTAATTCACAAAATATTGCGAGATGCAAAAGTCTACAGCAATAATGCCTTGGACATATTTCTTTTCTCTGAAGAAAGCTCAAACCTTGCAAATGGGATGTTCTTTATTCCAAATACCCAACACAGAGTGTAGATATTTTAGTGAATTAACCTTAGTCAAACTCCCACACTGAGCTTTATCCAACCTTAATACATTGCCTAGACTTAATTATTATCTGCGCATTTTTTTAAGCTATAATTCTCTATACAACTGTACTGTATTAAATTTAATCATGATAATTAAATAAAAACAATCTTCAATGTGTTTATTAATTTTAAAAAATCAACCAAACCTAACCTTCCAAATACATGAAAATTAATTTACAAGGCTTTGGAAACCCAGATTAATACATTTAGGGAATAGCATTTCCATGCAAATTTGTCCTGTGAGTATTCTGATATTAGACACATTTTAATTAAGTAATGATTTAACCATCCAATAAAAATATTTTAATGGCTTACTTTTTTTTGTGTCTTAACTTATGTAGGCCAATTATTGATGCAGCAAGTGCGCTGGGTTTCATCGACACTTTTGTGTGTGTACAGTGCTGCTCGTTTGTTTGTCCCTGAACGGATGGCTGAGCGCGGTTGCAGCTGGCTTCGAGGTTCTGGCCTCGAGCTCGTTGCGGCGGGCTCTCGGTTCTGGGCTTGTTGAGAGCACGTCGGGTTCATTGCATTGTTACGCGCGTGGGCAGGGAGATAGTTTTTTTTGACGGACAGTTGTGTAATCGAATCAACCAAGGGGTCGAATTAGAGCCCTGAATAAATACTTGAGTGACTACATCCTGAGTGCCTTCTTCGTACAACCCCTGCACAATGACTTGTTGTGCCGTACCCAAGTCTGGTTCGCGAACCCCCTACTATCGGCACCGGTGTAAACGGGGGCTGACACATTGTCTCCCATAGCGTCAGAAGGGTCCAAGAGAGGTGTGGGCACACACAGTAATTTGAAGAAAAAAATTGTTTTTCAAAAGAAATCGAAAATTTTATCTAGTCATTTTCAATGCTGTTGGAAAGCGGATAAAATTCCTTATAAGAATTATTTTAATTAGACAAGATTGTTAATTTGTTAAATTGTGTATTAATTTAAAATATACTTTATTAGTTTATATAATAAAAAAATATATGTTTCTTAATATTCATGAAAGACACGAAAATAAAATCGAAAGTGTATTCCGTAAACAATATTGTAAAGGGGTTATTTTTAGCTAGGCATGGGCCGATAGGTGGCTAGCGTGGGAAACAAATTTCCAAAAGTACTTTCCATCCTCAACTAATTATATTAACACTTGTTGTTTATATACATTAAGCTGTTCTTCAATTTTACTATACACACCGGCTGATCGAACGCAAGGTGTAAATGTCTATCATAGTGCCCTAGGTTTAAGTCAACATATAGCTGTTAATGCTAGTTTATTTTATAGGTTATAAAACATTAACATTTCCAACAATTTTGTGATGTAGGTTACATATAAATATTATTTTTACCTGGAATTTTTATCTGAGTGATTCGCAGTTGAAAATGTATTTTAATATTATGGCTCGACAGTTCATTAATAATGAACGGTTATTGTTAAATATTTTTACAAAACGTAAATAACCAAGCAAATCAAAAATTATTGCAGCCAACATTACAGCCTCTCTTCAAATTAATCAAATATTTTATAGCAAGGTATAACTTTTACGGGTCTAAATATTCTTTAGTTCGGGTGATCCGCTATTGAAGCTGAAGACCGCTAGTATCATCGTATATTAGTACCCTATAATTCAAATAATGTTGTAGAGAAAAACATGAAGTTTTAACATTATGCTTTAGGGTAATAAGGTGATCACAGAAAAAATTTACGGTTAAAAAAATATTATTATTATTAATATTAATATGAATTTTACTCATTATTATATCTGTTTCAAAATCCACGGTACAAACTCCGGAATTTAAATTAAGGTATACAATGTATTGAGTGAAACTGAGCTAGCAAAATTTTAATGGCACTGTGAACATACATCTCAAAGAATTTAATCTTGTTGAGGATGACTTTGATCTTTTCAATAGAAATCTGACGAATTTTAGTTAAGCGTAATGGAATGGAGGCCAAGCAGTTCACCACAATATTGAATCATCTAAATTATGGTGTTTTAAGTGCTATTAAAGTTACGTGTTCTCCTAAATCTAAAAGTTGTGTTGATTTATTCACCCGTAGAATCAGTTTTCAAGGAAATATCTGAATTTATAGTGCGTCAAATAATCAAAAACAAACTGGGCTGCTATAGTTCAGTATCTTTATACAAGTTGTACGTTTGTGACACCTATTCTTATTCCTTCTTGATAAATTTTCACTGGTAAAGTTAGAAAGTTAAAGAACGCTACATAGTGTTTTAAACGAATGATTTATAGGTAAAAAAATGGATTAACATACAAAAACTGTATGATGGCAAGAAGAAACGTTTGTAGTTGCTGCCAAACTCTTCTTGTTTATTCTCCAGGATTATCAAACAGTTATAGTTGGATAAGTACTCTACAATAAGTTACTAGCTTATTTTTAATACCTCAGAAAAAAATTATAATAAAACAATTTACATATAAAAGGGAAGGAAACTATTTTACATAAGGATTACTACCATCTAGGTTCTATCATTGTTTAAAAGACTAGGATAACAAAACTGTTTAGTCAGCGGAATACACTACCATAGTAATTTTTGGGTTGATTTAAAACCTCGGAAAAAATCCATTACTTAAACATATGCGTTTCTACAGTATTGATTCTCTACACTCCTGCACTTAGAGAATGAACAACAAGATACTTAATTTTTTCTGCAAGTGCAAGATGATGTGGCACACTTCAGACAAGAACCAGCACCAACAAAGTTATTTGAGCACCTTTCCATATTTTTTCTGAGGTTTCATAGTACTGTCCACTTCCTCGAAGCCACTGTCCTGTGGATTTAAAGGCACAGATATATCATCAATACAATGCTGCTGTAGGTATGTGCAGAAATAAGCCCTCATAAAGTGGCCTTTTACACACTTGCTAGTTGGAGGTAAATCAACAATGTCCATATTCTTACCATGGTGGAACAGCCATAATTTAAGATTGTCTAGAGTAAGTAAACGAGAACCCTTTCTTAAAAAACTGCATTAAATATTCTTCAGCTGGTTTCAAACAATTTTCTATGTCTGTCCAATTACTTGACACTCCAAACTGCATCAAGTATTTTGACGGATCACAATTGAGAGCTAATTTTTTGTTCCGAACCTAATTATATAGCTACCACCAGACAATGCGTGAATTGCTGGACGCAGAAAACACATCTCTTGCCCTTAATCCTTGTGAAGCTCATGAACAACTAAGGTACAAGTAGTCACCAACACAAATTTGCATCCACATTTCTTGTACACCTAACTGTTGTAAAGTAGTCCGGTGGAACAGAGCAAGGACTAGTATGTCTGTGTCAGCACTAACGAGAAAGATTTTTTGAAACCAATCTGGGCTACCTGCACAATCATTCGAAAAATCTGCACCTTCATGGAAAAATAGTTAGTTCAGAGTAATTTACTTTAACTGCATTGCGCATTGAGCTACAACTTACGGATAAAGGACATTCACTCTCTTCATAAATGCACTTAACATATGAATAATGCTAGTTTGGTTTTGTGTTACAAATTTTTCAGAAAGTTTGTCATAAAATTTTGCAACAATAGTTTATTCCTTGATGATGCCCAGAAGGTCTTGAGTTGAATTGGTGGTGAACAACCTCTTAAATCTCGGCAATATCTATAACTGTTGTATTCCCTTGCCGAAGTAGTCTCTCAAAATCCTTGGGTGAGTTCAAATGATAACTTTTGAATATGTCATTGATTAGTCTCGAGTTATTGCTTACTCCAGAGAAATATGATGAGAATGCTAAGAGTTTCACCAAATGTATCTATATCATTTCTCATAGCTTTATTTAAGGAATTCGTTACATCGAAAATGAAGCATGTACCTTTTTCTCCCAGGAGTATGATAGGAGTTAATGATAGATTACCTCCCATTCAGCAACAAACTCCTTCTGTTTTGCTTCCTATTATTCCTGATAGACGTTACTGGGATCTGTTGATGGTCTGTTCAAGTGCCACGTCACATGTAACCTTTGTAAAGTGGTGATTATCACTCTTACAACATGTTTCCCTCTCATGAACAATTCAAACACTTGGGAAGCTGTCTCATTAAGTTTCCTCATGTCTTTAAGGTACTGTGAACTCCAGCGCAGATGGTTCACACAGTCAAACACGGCGAAAATCAGCTAGGCCTATAGTTTTTGAACTGTATCAAGGTGCAGTTCCCAAAGTCGTTGACGATCAGACCTAATTATATTTTTCAGGTGCTAATGCCGCAGCACTCACAAGCTAACAAAATTGTTTCTTTGGTATAATGACAAAACTATGGGAGTTACGCTAATTTTTATACTTATCATCACCTTTATTTGGTATATAAGGAAGAGTATTTGTCTTGTAAATCCAACCTTCCTAATTCCTAACCCATTAACGTAGTTAGTACCTAAGCGCATAACCCGAACGGAAAGTAAGACGCGGTGCTAAATTAAATAATAAAAAACCTTATAAAAATTAATGAATTAATCTGCTTCTTCATAAGAGCCTTACTCCTGTTGATGTCTCCTTCCTCGTCATCAATTTCGCTGCTTTTAGAAGATGAATTCCCATTCCTCGACTCTTGCACTTTCTCACTAGAATCCTCTTGTAAAGTTGTGTGGCATGACAACAGTACAATGTGTCTACCACTGCCAGTCACCTAGCAAGTTAAGTGGACTTACCCAATTGAAGCAATCGGTCCGGGTTGGATTTCAGCTGCTTACTCACGTCAACAAAGTCAACAACGGACGTGTCATAACTGTTAAGCGCAAATTCCGTTATATTTAAATGTTGAGGAAACTCTTTATTATTGAGAAAGAGCGTAAAGTTAGGCACAGAGTTCTCATATACTTGGATGTGGAGGGTTTTTTTTAATTGTAAATATTGGTCTGTAAGGAACTTGTTAATGATTTATTGTAATGAAGCTTTTGAGGGCTGAGTCCTAATTACTTTGAATAAGTTTAACCTTTTTCTAACACCTATTGCCTATTGTTCGCAGTTATATTAGTTTTCATTGTTTACTTTTATCTTATTGATTTTGTTCTGAAAATAAACAGGCCTTTTGGTCTCTCTTAAATGTATGTCATTACTTTAGCTGATTGTATTAAACTACCTTTCTCGTGAAATTACCAAGGCTCAAATATATAATATACACTTATTAGGTTGTTGGGACTTGCAACATGGGCCTGATATAATTGAGTTTGTCCAAATAGACTGCTCTGGTGATGACTTTCTCCTACTTTATGTTGAAGGCGTCACGAACTTTTTTTTTAGCACCACGTCTTATTACCTGTTTTAATTATACTTATATGTATTGCTAATAAGGTATGAAGAAGATTAAAAATTAGAAGAAGTGTACACGCATTTTGGTGGAGGAAGAGTAGAAAACCACTCTTGGTACACACAACCAGGATTCAAACTCCGATCTCCCTGTTATCGCCAGTCTAGTCCATCATGAGCATGACACCTTAGATCATGTGGCCACTGAAGCAGGTATCTTCAAAATTGATCCAGAGAAATCCTGAGCCACATACTCCCTTGCCTTCTTAATTTTTATTTGTTGGAATCCATCTAGTCGAGCTTTCTTCATGACTGCAAAATATCAACTGCATAGTTTCAGTTTGACACCTTATATCTGTTCTAATTTTTTTTGGAACATGTCCTACTTGTCAATGAATCAAATTAAAAGTTGCTCAGACCCAGATCATAATACTATAATAAAAGTGACAGGAAAATTATTTTGTAAAATTCCTGAAGAGCTTAAAGTAATTAATGTGAAACATTTGAAAAGGATGAAGTGAAATTTAAAGTAAGAATTGATATATGAGATTGATTAAAACGTTCCTCAGCTGATTATAGTTCCACTTTTATTATAGTTCTTACTGAGAACTTCATGTAATAATACTGGTTGTTAATAAGTTCATTCACCAATCAAATGATTCAATACATGGTTTTAATTATTAACTTGCAATTTTAACATTAATGCTTATGTTATATATTACGTTACATTTTAATATGTTTAGTGTATTTTAAATTTAACCCTATTCAATTGTTTACTTTTGTTATTACTTCATTTTACTCTATATATAATGGTTGAATAATTTAATATTAATCACAAACATCCCATTCAATTGTGTTCATTAAAATATGACTTGAACTTAATTCTGACAAATATTTTTATCTTTGTCAAGGTTATTACCTTCAATTCATGATATACTTTTCTTATGTCTGTAATTTAATAATCCTTTTTGGTTATCTCTCTATTCTATTAAACCTCTTGTGATTATTTAGACGTTCTTTCAATCATTAACTATTTATATTATCCCTCCTTACTAAATTACTATGAATATATTTAATACTATCACTTTCAGCTTGAGGCCACATAACAATTTTATTTCTATTCATAATCGGGGGTAGAGGGGGAAATGCTTTGCATGTTAATGTATCGCTAGCAAAGGATCATTAGTTTAACGTTTGTGGGAAGACGCAAGTCTTACCATATCACATGACTTACGCTTGGTAGCTTTGCCTGCCCAATTCGAATTTCAGTGATTCAAAATCGTTTTTAATTTGAATTTTTTGCCCAGTCTCGTAAATTTTGTACTATAGCAATGTTAAAAAAAATCATAGAAAATTTTGTTTTGGTTAGTTCGAACTTTTTGTAAGTTATAATGTACTGTGTGGACTTCCTCAGCGTGGATGTAGATGTGGCAGTGTGTGGTGAAGTTACTGATGCAGACATCGTCGCCGAAGTTCTCAACAATAACATCCAGGCTGAGGATGGAGCATCTGGTGATGAAGAGGACAATTCTTTAGTTCAGGAAAGGCCTATCCCGAGTGCGGCAGAAGCCATGGACCATATCTCCAGGAACGCAGACTTTTTTTTAAAGTCGCAACAATGTGATTCAATTTTCCAGTCAACAAATCAATTAGAACCATACACTATGTCTGAGAGACTTAAATCAGGAAAACAGATTAAAATCTCTGACTTTTTAAGACATTGTAAACAGATCATGTGCAAATATGTTAAATAAAGTTTTTGAGCTTGGTTGCAAACTTAACTGTGTTTCTTTTCAATTGCTTATAAGAAACTTACTTAATTCGAATTTTTTCCTAGTCCCTTCAAGTTCGAATTATCCTGGCTCCACTGTATACTTACTGACAATGTGCAATGTGCTGACAACTGTACATTCAAGGTTAACAGTTATAGATATTTAGTGGTGAGAGGAAATGAGGGAGGAGGCAGTAGCTTGCGTCTATTTACCTTTTAAAGTAATGTGACAAACAGGACTATACCATGCAACGAAATGTTACCAACCAATTTTTGAACTGAAAAATCAGTATGCGGAGATTATGAGTTGAAATACGATAAGATGTATAGCATGAACTGGTAGTATAACACAATGATTATAAAATAAAGATTGCCTAACCAAGAAATAAGTTCTGAAGCGAGGAAAATATATGCAATTTTGCCATAATCAATCATGTATTTTATTAATATAAGATAGTTTTATATTAATTGTTTATGCACACATTAAAATGTTTGTATTGCTTTTGCCACTAAGAAGATATTTGCTAGTTTTAAAGAGTTTACTGTAATGAAATAATTTTATCCAACTTGAGTAAACAACCAAATGCACCATAATGTTATTTTAACTTGTTTCTATTTTTAGAGTACAAAGCCATTTTATGTTTATCTTTGCTAGAAAAAATATTTTCCTGTGTCTCCTAAAAAATTTTGTGTCTAGTTTTTAAATTAGTACATAAAGCATAAGGGCAACTTCATTAAAAGTGTATAGATTAGAAGGAAATGCATCCAACTTAACAGAGAAGTATGCTAGTGTGTTAAGTCCACTTTGTTAATTCCAAGCATTTGAATCAAATATATGAAATACTCTCAAAGCCGAATCAAAGTTTGAGTATTTTTTGTTAAATGCTTTATGCTTGAAAAGATATAGTGTGCATTAATACACTAATATTATATAAAAATTGTTTTATTAAACAATTATTTGTATTATTTAATTATAATCTGATAAATGGACAGTCAGTAATGAATGGGTGTTGGAGGAGTGTGGTTTGAAAGGGAATCTAATAGATCAATGTGAAAGAAGCGTCTTACGTTGGTTTGGGCATTTTGAGAGGATGATTGTGGATGGAGTGACAAAACAAATTTATGAAGGTAAAGTGTGTGGATCAAAAGGAAGGGGTAGGACATGTAAGACATGGCTAAATGTTGTAAATGAATATGTGAAAAAGACAAACATTAAGAGTTTTAACAATAAAAGAGCATGTATGACTCGATGTATGGATGTTGTTGAAGCAAAGGGAGTATTCGGGGATAGGAAAGTGTGGAGGAAGTTAATGAGGATGGATTGAGTGCGAAGTTGTTTTATGAGTTATATGCACAGTTTCTGGCCTACCTAAGGGAATGGTGTGATTAGGTATGTATGGATAAAGTTATAATCACAACATGCAAAACAATTACTTCAGGATTTATTTCATATGAATATTAATTTGTAATGTGAATAACAGCTCAAAATGGCAGTATTTGACCATAAGATTGAATATTTTAGCTATCAGTAGTTTTTTGACAAAGCTTCATAATTTTCAAAGCTGATATTTGTTTTGAAGCCAATTTGAAGTTTCAAAGCTTCATACACCCCTACATAGACGGTCCAAAGTGGAGAACTACCCCATTTCATCTGGGGGATTCAAACCCTGACCTTACCATCAATTGTGACCAAATTCAATATGAGTCTAATGCCTAAGACCCCTCAGCCATCATTGAAGATGTAGATATACCTAGTATTAACAATTTTACACATGATTTCAATGTTTTACAAATTTTAATCAAGTGTATTTTATACATGTTAAATTTTTAATGAAAGCAAAGATAAAATTACACATTAATAACATGTGTGGTCAGCTTTGAGTGAAACAAAAACTTATTTTATGTTTACAAATATATTTTAAATCATAAACATAATATATTTGATTGGCAGCATCTTTGTATTTGGTTTGTCCCTGCCATGAGGACCTATTTGAAGCCAACTAAAACCTGCTTCTAAAACACACTACAAATAATTAGATACATAACACCATTTTCAAAATAAATTAACTAATAAAAATAATTTCCATCAAAAATGTAATAAAATTAACTATTAGATTTATATTATTTGATAATTCAAAATTTTATTTGATTTGATAAAAAAATGCTATTTGCACACCTCCATTTTAATGTTATTTTTTATTACTTTTATTGCCTTTGGCAATTTTTTCTAGCAAGTCTAATTACCCATTCCAGTTTTATGCCTATGTACTAATTACTTTAGTGTGTTAGGATAATTTTTTTTTCTCTTATACATTTGTCCTTACATTTTATTTTACTATAAATCAGGACTTTTTTTGCTCTGTTCATATTACAATATGCCTTTTATATAGTTGATTTAAAATTTTTACATTTAAATTTTCTGGAATATAAACATATACTACTACTAAAACTACTTGTCCTGTTATTGATCATTACCTATTTACCTCGACCTGTGCCTGTTAGCAGCTCTGTCTACTATATATCAATACCATTATTTAATTTATGATAACTTATAATTTTACTTGTCCCTCTTTCCTTATTGAAGTTATTTTGACTATATACTTTTTTTCTCCTTTTGATATGCCTGCTTTGGACTTAAATCTAACTTAACCTAACTTATACCTAGTGCCGTCGTCTACACAATCAGTTTATATCTTCTTGTAGGGAGTCCCATTTTCTTTTTCTTCTCTGGTCACTTCCTACCGTGGCCAGTCAACATCCCTGGAGTGCTCGATAGCTCCAGCCCAGCATCATGCTTGTTTACAAGCGAGCAGGGCTCTTCAAGTAAGGAACGACTTCCGATGTATTATCTGTATCCACTTAATTTCCTTCTCCCCTAGCCGTTATTCCAGGTTCATCAGCGATATTCATCACTGGTATCCCTGAAACACCTTTCCATGGCTAGAGCTCTAGATATATCCAGAGTCCATCAAAATCTAGTCCACCCTCCCTTTTATTACACTTTGTGTTTTCCCCCCAGTTTGGTGACGTCACATCCCTCAATATATGGTATATGGTACTGGCCTGTATAGGCATTAGTAGCTTCGCTATTTCCCTTTCAGTAAATATACATTCCAAGGTCACGTGTTCCGGTGTCGCCTCCCCTCCGCAACAGCATAGACTGGTTTCCCTCAAGTTCATCCTAAAGAAGGACGCTCGGTATGGGCCATGCCCTGTGATGTAGTGGACAAGTGCCTGGGAAGTTTGAATATGCTTCATTCTCAGTATTTCTTGTACGTTCATAAATAACTGGAATGTTCTTCTACCTGTGGTACTCTCTTCCCAGTATTCTTGCCACTCCCGCAGGAGGGTCTCTCTTATATCCTCCTTGGTACTTACACCATTAGTTGTTAAGTCTATTACTTTGTCTAACTTCCCTTTTTCAAGCCAATATCCAGCGGCCTTCTTTCGTACCTCTAAGTCTAGGGGCCAGAAACCTAGGGCAGTGGTCGGCAAACTTATTTGCCAAATATGAACATTACAACAATTTAAAAAAAAATTGGGAGCCAAATCTGCTTGTTTAGTAAATTATTATTATTATTAGCACCGCGTCTTACTACCCGTTTGGGTTGTACGCACTTACGCTAATGTGTAATAGTAGGGTGATTGTGAGATGAAATGGAGGACCTACAGTTTAATGTGGGATCCGAACCACGGTGGAGGCCTGGTATTCCTCACATTCACAAGTTGTGATTAATACAAGTCTTGTCAGAGGTGAAGGAAGGGTTTGGAAATCAGATAAATCTGTGCCGGGAACAAGGATTGAACCCCGGACCTCCAGCACAGAAGTCCGACACCTTACCCCTAGACCACCAGGTCACCTTGCTTGTTTAGTAAACTTTTATTACACTAAATAAAACTAAATTTCATACTTAATAAATATTTATTAATGCGAACAATGTGCTTGCATCTCCTTGGAAAGTTTGAGTAAGTCAGGTTTGTACGTTGTTGTTTTTAATTTTAGGCATGATTCCAAGTTCTCATCAATAAGACGACTTCTCAGTTTACTCTTGATAATGTTCATGCTTGAAAAAGATTGTTCACATATATATGTAGAACCGAAAAAGGAAAGAACAGCAAACGCAAGCTTTTTCAGCTGATCGTAAGAGTCAGGAATACTATTCCAAGCGTTGAAAATGATCATGTCTTCCTTCTCCAGGTCATTCAAAGCAGACCACTTGTGCTGTGAA
>CABFWO010000220.1:239412-327825 GCA_902155825.1 Timema genevievae | reverse complement strand
GGTTATGTATCTTAGGATTACTGTATTTCTGTTTGTTTATGTTTTCCTTGAGTACTAATGTGACTGTTTTTTAAAATATTTTAAAACTCAAATTTTATCCTTTATTGGTGCATTGTAATTTTGGTATAGTTCTCATATCTTAATGACTAATTTGATTAAACTGACTAATATAATAATTTCTCTTTACTCTTCTAAAATTTAACCCATTTTTCCATTAAACTTTCTTCTCAAGTTTTCATATTGCTCGTTCCTTACAAAAAGTATCTGTATCAATTCTCCTTACTAAATTAAAATGAACATAAACGCAATTAGTACATATGTGTATAGCCTGAACAGGTAGTAATACGCAGTGCTAAAAAAATTACATACAACTAACTAAAAGACCAAATTTGTATATAAAATCTAAAGAGAGGTATACAATTCCAGAATTACAATTATTCTAGGTACCAGTATTTTTGTTTTGTCAAATAAACCCATTTTATGGTATCTAATTGTTCATTTTCATGTAACAATAAGTTTTTGAAGCATCCATATTAAAAAAATGTATTTAATTGTGTTTAAAATTTAACTAAATGTGTGTTTTAGGTGTGTGAAAACACTGGTTTCGAACCAAAATAGAAGTTTTAATGAATACTTTTAATTTACCTTTCTGATAGTAAATTTTTTCCACTCCAGACACCTCCAATGAACCATTATTGTAATCTCAGGATTGACTAAATCTTCTGACTGATCATATGATTGTTTTGTACTGGATTTATCTGAAGATTCGATGCCAGGTTCAGTCATTTCATCATCACTTAGGATCTGAAATATAGATAGGGCTACATAATAATATACAGTAGACTAAATATTTTTGATAATGTGAACTCCATAGATGTTCAACAATTCACAATATAATATCTCTATACTAACCAGTACGAGGTAAATGATTGTGCTCAAACGTTTAAGTTTTATAATAATGGAAATTGATAAAATTAAAGAAAAAGGAAAAATAAACTAATAAGTGTAAATGTAATGAAGAAAGGCCACCTAGGGAAAGAGGAAAAATGTACAAAGTTTACATCTTGTTACTTTTTTCTGTCTTCTATGGTAGAAGTAGTCACACACGAATTTTAACACAAATTGAATAATATTTCGGCATTGTTGTCGTTATCAAACAAAAAAAGAAGAGGGAATACACTCTATACAATTACTGAATTACTCCATTTTGAATTTAAAAAGAAACTGTTGGGGCTGAGGAGGTAAGAGGAGTAATTCAGCTAGCTATTGTGAAAGTTATCCCATTCATGATTATAGCTAGCTAATTTTACCTTGATGAGGACATTTCTGCAGTTATGTGACCCAATGTATCATGAATAAAAAAGGTGAATTAAGACTTTTTGAATCAGTGCACATGTGCTTATTTCTTTAGTTCACCTTTTATTTTATGCAAGTGACTACTATTTAAAGTTTATAATGTGTCCCAAATTCACAAAAATATTCCTATTTTTTCCTGGTGTGTAGCAACCCTGTTTTTACAGAGAGGCCACAAAAAGTGTATTACAAAATTCCTTGACTTTTTCCAAACATTAAAAAAATATTAATCAGAACTTAAACCTTTTTGCAGTTTTTCTTATTAGAGTTGGATCGAATAAACTATTTTACGAATCTGAATCTCCAATTTAGCTTTGAATCCCACATCTCACCTCTGATTTTGAATCTTGGAATAGTTATGAAAATAAGAGTAAATATAAATATAATATAATAATATAAAATACAAATTGTAACTAAATGTTAACATTTTTTCCTTATAACATTCATACATTCAGTTAAGTTTTAAATTACTGGTCTGGGGTTTGGTTGTTGAGTTTGTCTTATATGTATGATGGTTTTGAACCACCAATAAGCAGTATATTAACGCTATAAACAAATTTCACTTGAAAAATAAAGAATT
The DNA here is from genome assembly GCA_902155825.1 of Timema genevievae. NCBI lineage: Eukaryota > Metazoa > Arthropoda > Insecta > Phasmatodea > Timematidae > Timema > Timema genevievae. Next base: position 325,892 of record CABFWO010000220.1, on the reverse strand, counting down.
ATAAAATATTCTTTTAGGGATTTTAATCTCAAATATGGAGTTTTCTCGAATATACCTAATGATTCGAGGGATTTGAGGATTCATCCTTAGTGAATGACAATTTTTCTGTTTATTATATTGATCACATATTTTTGGAAACAATTCTAACAGCTAATACAAATCAACAGTTATTTTTTCACTACTGTAGGTATTTAATGTTTTAGTTATTGTTTGTGTCCCTGTGTAAATGTGTTCTTGTACAACCATCTCATGTTAAGACTGCCAGTATTAAACAATTCATATTATTAACACCAAGAAACAAAATCTCCCACTTTTGTTTAAATGTTTAGGTGCAGAGTTAGTAAAGTAGATGTTTCAGTGAAAAATGGTAAATAAGTTATATGTTCTGGAGCCTGAACAGAAGCTTAATATTTTGACTATTATTACATTTAAAATCAAACTAAAAAGGATATCATAAATCTAAAAACATTCACATTTAAAGTAAAAGAATATGAGAAAAATTTAGTAGCTGCTGATGATCCTAATTTTTATGAACAATTTTATGATAATGCCGTAGAAATTCCCCCAAACAATATAATATTATTAATGCATGTGTGTGATTTATTTAGAGCATAAAACATGGTTTATATTACATTAATCTTCTTTCAGCTGAAACAGTTATTAGTGTAAAAATGTTTACTACAAGTGCCAACAAGTGTTTTTGAATGTTTTTGCTCTTTATACAAATATTGAAGGAATGTAATTCAAATTTTGAAAATTTGATTGTGCTTTAACCCTTTGAGTGCCAAGAGAAATGACAAAAAAATGTGCTAAAAGTGCCAAGCTATTTTGCTGAAAAATATAGGATTTTGTTTAAAATTTAATAACTTATTAGTCTTTGAACTTCTTGCACTCAAATTTTTACATAATAAACTAGCTAACATGCTTGCCAATCCGATTATATAATTATACATATACTTTTTAATTTTTAAGTATAATTAAAAAATCACTAGCTAAGATATTAAAAAATATACATATATATGGTTTTATTTAACATTAGTTTTTAAGATTTGAAAATTTAAATAGCTTTAAATAGAATAAATCAATGAAAAGAACATAAACTGAGTAAATAACAAAGTTTACAAATAAAAACTAACTTTAGATTCTATGCTAAAATTGGGTTATCCATAGCAGCTGCTTCAGTGACCATCAAATTTAGCAGGGTTATATTAAAATAAAGTCTAAAATAAATAATTGGCTTAGGATCAGAAGGGGAGAGGAGGGGGACTTCAAAACCGGTACTTTAGCATAAATATGAAGAGGATGTGGTGAATTATCCCGATCTTCAAGATTTATTTCATCCTGATAGTAATCACTAGTATTGACAATCACATTAGCAGTGTCAGATACCACTCCTACTTGTTCCGATCTTTCACTTTCACTAGAGTATAATTCCTGTCAGTCTCATTATTTACAAATTCAGTATCACTTGCTTTCATAATCACTAACAAATTGAGCACTATCGATTGAGCTATCAATAAATATTGCAAGTATTTCTATGTCTTGAATCACAGATTTCCTCTTAGTAGCCATGTTTACAAACAAGGCCAAAGATAAAACTCATAAAGTTAGAAAATAATTTTCATGTTCGATATATCGAAACTCTAAGTGCAAAGACAAATAAAGGTAGCTTGAACATACGAGAGTGCAGTGGAAATAAAATATACCCTGCCTATAGACTTAATACTGAACTAAGAGCTCGAAAACATGGGATCGCTGTGAGCGACACTGGCAATTTTAGCAAATATTTCGCGCATCGCTCTGAGCGACGTTGGGACTCAAAGGGTTAAGGAAAAATACTAGAAAATTTATTTACCATTGCATACACAGTGGAGCTACAAAATTCTCCAACTGATTTTATTACGAAAATATTAGTAGTATCATTTGTATACAACCAACAGTACAACTTAGTAAGAAGCATGACAAAGTGCATATAAGGTTTTGTCAGTATGCATAGAGTGATTCTTGTGCAGTGACAAGTTTTGACAAGAAATTGATTTTTTATGCTTTACCAATCTTATATGCTGGATTTGTTTTTGGCCAATTATTTTATGTTTTGAAGATTAAAGAGAGACTAAGAAAGTGGAGACCATGGGAATGAAGTTTGTGAGGAGCATGTTAGCTGTCACGAGGAGAAACAAGATTAGGAATAAAGTTATCCAGCAAAGAGTGGGGGTACAGGGTATACATGAGATATTAGAGGAGGCAAGACTGAGATAGTATGGGTATGTGATGAGAGAGGATGCCAAAGAGAATGTTGGCAAATGAAGTAGGCCTATGTAGGAAAAATACCGCAAGGGAGGCCAAGAAAGAAATGGGAGGAGCAGATAACATAAAGTGTTCAAGTGAAAGGAGAAGAATGGAAGAGATTAAAGTCCGAGGAAGAATTGTGGAAGGATAGAGGCATTTTACTAAACTGATCCGGCCACAGGCTGAAACAGTTGATAATGATGATGAAAGGTCATCCAGAGGGGTGAGATGAAGGAATTGAACAAGGTTTCAAAAGAATATTCTGAAGAGGCCTTCCTCGCATTATATCGCTGAAGTAAAATTTGTCACCAAGGGAACTACAATATGTTTAACATGTTTCTTTTTAATTCAATCAAGAAACTTTATAGCCCTACTGTGTGTATTTGTTTTGTAATATATTACTAGATTGCCTAGTTAGACTAAAGTTAACAATATTTTTAAAGAATCTAAAAAAGTTTCTAAATAAAGAATATTTGATAAATTTAAGAATTTTTTTATTATAATTTGAAATGTAACATTGTCAAAAGTCATCAGTTAATTAATATTAAAACTTTCACTGACTTGAAATAAATTAATACTTTCAATGAGTTCACCTAATTAAATCAACAATTCAAATGATACAGCCACTTTGAAAGTTATTTACCTGGATTTACCAGCTGCATGAAGAATGAAATAAATAAAGACATTTCTGATATTTAATTGAGTAGAAACACAACATTTTAATGCATTCCTAATGTAATATAAGTCAATGTATTAGAAACACTTGAGTGCATAGCAAGTTGAGCCGGCTATTCTTGTGACTCCACCAAACCTAGTTCCAGGCTCAGAGTATGGTTGGCTCTGCCCCAGGCCATCAATATACCTCTTGATTGAATGTAAATTCACATTATAACAAACATTTCATTATTTAGTTATGATTTCCAAATTCCTTCGCAACTTTAGGAATTAATGTGGTGAACAAAATCATAATTGAAGGGAAAAAAATAAAATAATAAATATCAATGTGGCAAGTTAAAATCTAACACTGTTAATAGTTAATAAGATTCATAATTGAGATTCGTAGATAAAGTGGAGATTCAGATTCGAGAAAAGGTGGATCAAAGATTTAATTTTATCTTACTAAATATTAAATATTTCAATATTTGATCATTTTAAAACCGTTACTAAACAGAATTTTAACACTAACTAGTAATTTAACTACCATAACGTAAGCATAGATCAAAAGCAGGTAAGTAAATATCAATATGAATTTATAGCCAAAGCTATTATTTATGCTTATTAGTGGGAATTACTCCACCTAGATATCATATTCTGAAACTTGAAAAATGACACCTTGACACGGGAATCGAACCCGGGACCTTTGGCTTAGTATGCCAATGCTCTAACCACTAAGCTATCCAGGATTCGTCCCGGGCCCAGGGTCATTCTTCACTCATATTTTAAGGCAGAGTCCATGATGGACGAGTTCGATTCCCGTATCCAGGTGTCATTTTTCAACTTTCAGAATATGATATCTAGATGGAGTAATTCCCACTAATAAGCATAAATAATAGCTTTGGCTATAAATTCTTAATATGCAATCCTGTACAATTTAATAATTGTACAAATGGCAGCAAAAAGCCAACTACTGAGTCGCAAATGGCTGCGTTATCCGAAAGCTCGTGATATTCATATAATCACATATTTGTAGCCGACGATTTCCGCTAAGTCCATCATAGACTCTGCCTCAAAATATGAGTGAAGAATGACCCTGGGCACGGGACGAATCCTGGATAGCTCAGTGGTTAGAGCATTGGCGCACTAAGCCAAAGGTCCCAGGTTCGATTCTCGTGTCCAGGTGTCATTTTTCAACTTTCAAAATATCAATATATTATATTCACTATCGCCAACATAATTTTGTAAATAATAAAAATACCTATAAATAAATAACACCAAGGTCACTAGTATAAAGCAGAGAAATCGCTTTAGTGTGATATATCATCCCAACTCGCGTCTAATGTTTAGTCCTTAATATTCTATTTCTTTGGAATCATGTGTGACAAATATATAAGTGCATTTTGTCAGAGAATTTGTTCATAGCTTCATCACGTTGTCATTATTATTCAAAATGGCTGATATGGAAAGCGGGAAACGAAAACCTAATTTAATTTATAATTATTATCATAGAAATGCAGATAAAAGACATGCTTATGTAAAATTTGCAAAATAATTTTATCAACTCCACGATGTCAGTAAATATTAAAACTTTTTTGGTAATTTACTAAGCTTATCAGTAAGCTTTTGTGCATTAATTATTAATATAGGCCTTTGACTTTTCTTCGCAAGTTTCAAGCTTCGCTTCGCATTTTAGAAGTGGCCTTTGCACACCACTAGTAATTAGTAAACGGAGTTAATGTAGTAAAGTTCAAAAAATTAACACTTAAAACCATTACATATTCACTTAAATACTATCAAAATGGTTTATTGCAAAAATACTTGTAAAGTAGGTTGCAGTAATTTTTATTTTGACACTATCCAGATAGTCTGATGTAATTAAAATAAACAATATAAACATTTAAGGTTTAAAACTTAATAAAAACAGTATAAGAATAAAAACACATTGATTATGTGATCAGATAAAATGGCTTAAGCTCATGCTAGCACCTACTTCTCATACAAAAGTGCCAAACAAAATAATACGGCAATGAATCTCAACAAGGACACCAACAAAGGATCAATATCAAGTTGATCATGAGATTGTCACATAACTATCATGTGCTTTGGCCTAGCTCTGGTCAGTCGATTGCACGCTGGTGAAATACATGTTTACAACGAACAATCGTAGCCGAATGGCATTTCTTCACGCAAAAAATTGGGCAATTTTTTATTTTAAGATAAGTGGTAAAAATATGCAAATATGAATTCATCCATCAAAGATTCCAAATGTTCAAAATAAACATTGTATGTTCAGCATCCCAGTCCCCCTTTCTATAGAGAAATAAAACTTTTACATTGATATACATATTATAAAAAATATGCATTTGCATGGATACACACGGGTGTGGTATTAATTCCTGAGACAGCACTAGGTACTAAGCACAAGTTGATGTATTAGCTCCTGAAACAACTGCGTGTTTTCACATCATGATAAAAAAAAGCTTTACCAGGATTTAAATCAAAGTCGATTAAAGGTGAAGCATCTCAACAATTTTAATACAAGATTTATAATAATGTTAGATTCATGTATATTAATTAATTTTTTTACTGTGCTAGCAATTAATCACATGTGAATACATTTTTCTTTTTAAATAAAGTTACTATTTTTTCTACCCTCTAGAGAAAAAAATGACAAGTATCATACACTAAAGGTGAGAGCTTAGATTTAAATTCTAGCTTGTAGCCAATATTTAATTAAAGTCAATATGTGTCCTAAATATCATCAAAAACTTAATAACAGAGAAGCATAGGAAACCCAAATATTAATCAAGTTGTATTTTTGTTATCACTTACCAGATTATCAATAATCACTGGTGATGGTTTAACAGGCAAGGACACTTCATCAGTGAGGTCTAGTGTGTCGACAATAATCTGCTTCTTGTTTCTGGATCTCAATCTGTTCTTCAGAGAATCAGATGAGGTGGTATCCCTGAAACACACATTTTTTATGTGGCTTGTTAAAGCCTGTACTCTCCTTTTGGAGAACATAAACCTAGTCACACAATAGCAACATTAATAAATGTTTATTTACAATGAAAATAGTTACATTTTAATCCCATTGAATGTGGTAAAAATATATCTTTAAACTATTTGTTTCATTTAAGTTTATTACAAAATAAAACTATATTATTCAATATTCTTTTAATCGAACCACCAAAATAGTTTGATAATTGATATATATATAAAATTATCTTTACCAAGGGACCCAATAAAACTAATTAGAACCTTTATTTGCCACTATAGAGCAGAAAAGCCGCAGTCAATCCACAGTTAAATTTACTAAGATCAAGCATTGTTGATTTTTAAAAACATGACATGTTATTTTACTGTATTAAAATGACAACTAATAAATGCACCTATAAATATATCCTGTAATAAATTACTTTATTTGTTTATCAAAACCTGCCCTTCAACTGCAGGAGACAAAGAGAATAATGGGTATTAAATGCCTCTCGAAGCTATCTGGAGTTTTTGTCATGGTAACTAAGGGTAAAGACATAAATATTGAAATTTTTTCTAACATTTATTCATTTATTCTTCCAAGTCCAAAAGTTTAAAGTGAGCACTTCTTAAATAAAGGTATGTCCAACAATGGATGATTTTAGAAATTATCAATATTTTATATCCCACTAATAGATCAGAGGTTTATATATCAAAACTTGGAGAAAAGGTCAGCCACATCCACCTTCATTGTTCAAATTTGTCTTCCATTAGTTTTTCAAATAAAGGTAGTTTCCAGCCTGGTCAAATGTCTTGAAGAATATAACTATTAACTTATCTGTGAAATACGGAGATGTTGAAAAGAGTGGCCAATGGCTGGGGGGAGGACCAGGAAAAGAGGGAGGTAGAGGTTGGGGCTGTTTGTGTGGGTAGTTAACCCACATTATGACAACTATGTCTACAGACACATTTAGAAAGGAATAAACGTTTTTGTCTCATTAAAGTTACTAAAACCTTTTTAATATTTATCATATATATCAAGTCATGTGATCTGCAACTGTCACTTTAATAAATAATATCAATACCAGCACGCTTTGGCGGCCGCATGGTCTAAGGCGCTACTTTCGCAATGAACTAGACTACCAATGATTGGGAGATCAAGGTTTGAATCATGGGCGGGTTTATCGAGGGTGGTTATCCAAAATGGTTTGCCACTTTCCCTCTAAGCAAATGAAGGTACTCTTCCTCTAATCATCATCTTCCTCATCCCTAAAAAACCATTAATGTAATTAATACTTAATCATATCACCCAAACAGGTAGTAATATGCGGTAGTAAGGAAAAAATATATTGATATCAATAACATAAGGCGTGTTTTCGCAGTCAACCTGGTATCGATGTTAGCGACCGTGTATTCACGGATGACCAAGTATCGATGTTAACGAAATGACCAAGACGATACCAGAGCTCGATGTGGTAATGCATTCCTTGACCAGACTAAACAGTATGGTTACGACCAAAGAGCTGAGAATTTGTGGGCCAATTTCAAAACAGCTTTACTTCATATTTTAGATTTAAACACGTTTAACTTCTTAGTCGATGGATTTTAACTTTTTGTAAATTAAAATGGACAGCAATTAATAGCTAAAAATACATGGCAGTAAGTAGGTACTTAAAAACTGTTTAGTTGTGGATAAAAGAAAGTACTATAAATAATCTAGGTCTATTTAATATTAAATACGTATTTCATGTTTTCTTAGGGTTATTTATGGAAAGATATGTTTATCTTGATATGTTGTTTAAATATTAGGACTAGTCAAAATAAGCACCAATCTAACTAAGAATAAAATTAAAAGGCTCATTTTCCATCTATTTGCAGTAAATGTAGTAGTATTACATAAATTCACCTACCAGCTGTTAGATATACTCTACCCTAACTGCCATTTTTGTTTAAGAAAAACCTCTCAAAATTGTTTTTGCACTTCAGCTTGGGCTGAACCACTTGGTCGATAACACTTGATACCAAGATGTAATTAAGTCAATCGCGAAAACTCACCTATAGTAAAATGTTTTCAATTTTGATGGCAATAAATAAGTTTCTATTTCATAAAAGGTTCTTCCTATCAAAAAATAAAGTATACAAGATAGTTTTGTTTGTTTACTTGATTAAAATACTGTAGTTTAGCAAACAAAATATAGTTTTTGGATAAGTATGGTTAACCTACACAAACCAATTTGTTAACACCATCTAAAGGCTATTCTGTGTACATTGTACAGTAAACAAACAAAATTACAAGTGTTTAAATCTCCGGGTAGGCTGATTTTAAACTGTTGCTGTTTATATTTTCTCAAACTGCAAGAATTTGATTGTTTGAATCTGGATTCACCTCCCCTCCTTATTCCTCTTTTTTTGCCAACTCATCTGCAATGTTTGCCCACTCAGAACTACCAAACTAGCTTTTAGTTGAAAGGTTTTGTTGTTTGCTAATCTAAAAGATGTATCCCTTACACTATTTTCCCCACATTAACAAATACTTTCTATTTCCTCTGTGTATATTTTGTCTTAAGTCTATCCAGCTATATTTTTGAATAATGTAGAGATCTATAAAATATTTGAAAAAATATACTTACTCATAAAATGTGTGGTATCTAGCTATATTTTCTTGCATATATGTTTTGAAATTGTCTAAACTGTAAATAACCAGTAATGATCTATGGGCTTAATTCAACTATTAGCTCCCACTGATAAATGTTTTATTCAAATAACTTTATATGACATATATATGTATAGAAAGTGATGATTGACATTTCCAATAGGATTCTGCACTATCACTCAAGATATACTAGGAATATTTGATTCATGGGCTTTGAATCGATTCTCTGGATTGATCTAGATCAAGAGGCAGTATTGATTCAGGCAAAAGATTTGAGTGCATTGAATCGATCTTCCAAAGATCGATCTAACGATTCATGTAAATTAAGTTTGTCTTATCTGACTACACTAACCAAAAGTGGCGCACCTAGAAATTTACACTGAGGGGAGGGGTTGGAGCGGTCAAAAATGTATCGAGGAAATGGGGTAGAGGCGGTCAAAAATGAATCAAGGGGAGGGGTGGGGGTGGTCAAAAATGTACCGAGGATAGGGGTGAGGAAGTCAAAATGTATTGATGGGAGGGGGCAGCAAAAGTGTGTCGAGGGGTGGGAGTGGCGTCAAAAATGTATCGAGAGGAGAGGTGGGGGAGGCGTCAAAAATGTATGACTTATTAAATGCCTCTGGAAGATAATTATATTATTTTTGTGGTAACCACAAAGGGCAGTGATTTAAATAATGTGTGTGTGGCCTTACATACAATGTACACTTTGTTTCTGTTCTTTTTTCCAATTTGTTGAGGAGCACTTTAAATGTTTTACTCGTAAGAGAAGAATCAGTGGTGGTGGAAAACCATATTTATGTAAGGGGCATGGAGATTGGGGATCCAGGAGCTTCCAGAAGATTCTTAAGAAAATCAGCCTATATATTGGAGACAAACCAGAAACTTAACAAAGAGACCCCCGAGAGGGACGCACTTATTTTCTTTCCTCAGTCACAGCAAATTAATCTTTCAGAAACTGTGAATTCAGTACACCTTATTTGTTTGAATTAATTATTCGAGAGCCAGTGATTGTACCAAAACTAAACACACTTGTTGGCATCCATCTTGAGGAAACCTCACACCTTTTTGAGGGAGGGTGTGTCTCAAAACTTGGGAATCACTAGCTTGGTGGAAGTGTAGATTGTAGGTGTAAGCATTCTATAACTACTAAAACTCCATGGGGCAAATGAGGTTTTTACTAAATACTTTCAAACTATTAATTTGTTGGCCAACACATCACCATAAAAAAATATTACAGAATAAAAACGTGATGTGATCATTTACAGAACCTAGACGTAAAAAGAGCAGATCAGTGGATTATTCTCTTCACTTTACTAACTAAATACAAATAATAACTAATTAGTAGCCCAAGATTGCAAGACTTGGTTTCGAAATTTTCCTGGTACTAATAGTTAACAAAAACATTTCCTAAAGCCAACAAAATTAATTTCCATGAATTGATTCAAAGTTTTGATTTTTTTTGATCTTTTTGAAATCGCTAGAAAAAGAATCGATATGCAAATCAGATCGAGGCCTTTGAATTGATCCAAAAAATCAATTTTTGAAAAGATTGATCCAAAATCGAACATCACTAAGATATAGCTTGTATCAAGGACCACTTCCAAAAGCCCGTGCAATTCTACAATAAGGTACCTCCAAAAGACCAACTTTATTAAAAACCACCTTCAGTGCACCCGAATGGGATTTGAACCCTGAGTTCCCCATCATTGGCAATACAGTCTGTTGTGAGAGTGATGTCTTAGACCAGGCGTGTCAAACTTGTTTGACCATAAGGGCCATAATGGAAATACTGAGCAGTGCCGCATTTCAGAAAATTCATTTTTGTTACCATCTTAAGAAAAATATCTCAAGTTTAAAATCCCTATTAAGTATTACAAAAATAAATTTAAGATTTTATAAAATTCTAAGACTTTTCCTCTTTATTTTTTTTTGTAGCAAGAGTGTGAGTATTAAATCTTGCATTGAAGTCACTTTCATTTGATGAGCAACGCATGCCCACTAACCAAGATTTCTCGGCTGTTTGTTCCTTTTAATAAGAGATAATAACTGTTCATACACTTGTGTGACGTCAAACATTGTATATATTTGGTGAAAAATTTAACAATTTTTGTGAATTTATCTAAGGTGAATAAAAACTAAAAATTGAATTCACCAACCTAACTTGCTAGATCTCCCAAAATAATGACCAATTTACAAATGTGCTGTTACAAAATGGTGTATTTATACAATGTTTATAATCATATGGATTGGGCTGCAGTGTATGTTGGTTCTTAGAAAGGTCCGCAGACCGCAGAGAATCTATGATCGAGCCACATGTGGCCAGCGGGCCGCAAGTTTGACATGCCTGTATTAGAGCAATCAACCACCAAAGCGGGTCTGATAATTTTTAATCCATGAGAGAAAGGCTTTGTCCCAGCTCCCTGTAAAATTATGTGGTTGCACATACCTCTAAATACTTTGTTGATAGAATCTTATTTATATTATGGTTTGTATACTGATCAATTCTCTTTAAAGTATATTTCATGAGTACTTGAAATGTTTAAGTTTTAATTGATCTGATTCATTTTTAATATATCATTTCATAAAAAACAATCATTCAATTCTACTTTCGTCTGACTAAAATACACACACAACTTGCAAAGCTACATTAAAGTTAGTTAAAAATACAAATTTGATAATCATAGCATTTTTTTTCATAAAAAAATTACCATTATTAAAAATGTATGTTTGTGTTAATGGTTTATGCATGGATCTACTACAAAAATTATACTTGAAAAACTTGTAAAGAAAAAAAAAGTTTTTACTCGAAATCAACTAAAACTCGATGTCATTTAAACTCAACTCTAAGTGAAAAATACCTACTCTCACACTCTTAAAGTTTAACACAAGGAACTTAATGTTTTTCATTGTTAATTTTCTGTTTTACTTGTAGTAACTGTTAAATAGTGAATTAATATGTCTTGACACATTTTTTTTAAAATGTCTGGACACACCAGTACTTGTTTATTAAGAAGCAAATATTTATAACATATAAAAACAAACCAAAATACTCACATAGTATCAACTCCATCATTACAAGAAGATGTATTCTTGGAAGTCTGATCAGCATTTTTCGGTCTTTGTGCTTGTTTTTGACGGGAATTAGTTCTTAAATTGCGAGTTGATTTGGCACTTTTTCTTGTCTTTATTGGTGAGATAATCGCTTGGCCTTTGTCATTTGAGATATTGACAGAGGGATCATCTCTTAAATCAGATTCATTTATATAGTTATCTTTCAATGAATCATTACTATCATCATCGATAGAAATTGAAACTGAAGAATCAAATTGCAAAGATTGTAGTTTATTTTTTAATTCTGAAACAAAGGTTTTAATATATTTTACAAAAGAGAATTCAGTAATAATATAGCTTGTGTTAAAAATGTATTACTAACAAAAGTGCCTATAGTAATTATCTAAAATATGCATTGATAGGAATGTAGTCGTCAAGCTCATATAGTCTGGTTTGCAGATGACGGGGAAGTCACAGATCGAGTCTTGAACTGTATATTAAGGGTGGTTTTTCTAATGTTTTCTAACTCTCCCTTCCTATAAATGCTGGTACATTTCTTGGACTCTGTATTCTTCATTCCTACTCTATCTGTGTCATTAAATGTGGAAAGCACGGACAAGTAGTATGTTGTAATGCAAACAAAAAATTCTTTATACTCAAAGTTGTTTTATAATATTACTAGAAACTTATTTATCCTAAGGTCACTTGTCTCTAGTTGTGTATGGACACACTCATATAACAATACTTTGTATGCTCGTCTCGTCATTGTCTCTAGTTGTGTGTCAACACTCTAATATAACAGGACTTCACAGGCTGACGTCATTGTCACAGCGACCAGGTCCCAAATGTGACCATGCTTCAATACTTATAGCTGTAAATTTTAACTCAGGCCTAAAGAATCAACATTTCGTTTGTCACGAAAATTAACTAAAATGTGACACATTTCCACCACAAAAACACTTCCTTTTTCTCTTAAGAGTATTAAACCATGGCAAACCATAAGTATCAGCCTTTACACCACATCAAATAAAATTTAAGCAATATGAATATTTTGTAAACTTGCAGTAGCTTACCCAACAATCAAGGGAAAACTATAAAGAATGGAATCAAAATATCATTCCAATTTATTTCTGACAATTTTTTTAACAAGCTAATGCTATATATAATCTAACACCTTAGCTCAGTCGGTAGTGTGTTTGTCTACCGAGATAAGGGTCCCGGCATGGCCGAAAAATTTATCAGGGGTGAAATGTGAGTTTACCCTTTCACAGTGCTGAATTAATGGCCAGGGGCTGGATGTTGTGCCTGTCCTAGTCTTAAGTTAGATTATAAGGCATATGGAGCTAGGTCAGGCCTAGCAAGCTGGTAGTTTAAAATATATGGCTTGGATAAAAAACTGACCCAGGTCACAGGCCGGAAACAGTAATTAATGTAAAGTAAAATGTTGTGTATGATGAATGTTAAAAATATAGACTTATTTGAACAAAATGTAATATTTTGTAGTATTGAATATTTTAGCCCTTCTTTAGTTCCAAAGCAAATTGAGACTAAAAATTTAAAAATATTTGATTTTTTTTCAGTTAAACTTTAGGTTCTAAAAATAGAAATTAGGTAGTAATAAATCAAAACAATTTTTAAAATTACATTTAGGCTACATTAGAATTAAAAAAACTTTTAGTAGAATTGAGCATTCTATTTTGAGGTAAAAAATGTAAAGTTTATCCTATATCACTTAAGTGTGGCTCAAACCGGATACTGTTAAGAGGTCCCTGGTGTATTCATATTAAAGATAAATTATGTAGGATGTACCATAACCTCTCAGTAAAACCTCAAAGGAATGAGTTTACCATTTCATTGTTTATTTTTGCAATAATATTTTCTAAAATGTGATGAATTGATTTTAGAGTTTCATGAATTAGCTTATGTTTTAGTACCAAATCAAGGACATTTTTTGTAAGCTATCCAAATTCCGAGCCAGTGGTAGGTCTCTGACAGCCTATTCGACACCGAGAAAAACTTATATTTAGATAGGTGATAGTAGATTATAATATGAATTTAGGTATTTTATGTAGAGTTACAGTTAAACTATTTACCTTCATTGTTTTTCCTATGAATGGTGTAGAAGTCCAAGCAAAATTCATTCTCACTATCATCTTCGTTGTCTGAAGGAAGTTTTCTATGTTTGGCTTCCGTCATCTAAGGACAAAATGTTTACAATGCAAGTACAAAAACCACCTGAGGTTAATTTTAAAAAGAAGACACTAAAAGCCCATAAAACTCACATTAAATGTTAAATTATTCTCCACTTAAAAAAAAGGCATTGTAAGATAGATGTTTGTAACGTTTTACTAAAATATAATGACTAGCGGGTATTTAATAAACACTGAGTTAATTTTAGAATTCAGATAGGCAAAAGAGGAAAATCCTCTACTACACACTAAGTCACCTGTAAACTTGGCAGTAGTAATTAACATCAAACCTTGTTAACTCAAAATATTTCAAATGTATGATGTTGAGTACTTTTAAGAATAGTTTTCTATTTTTACATCTAAGTAACACCCATGATCTTACTAAGATGTGATCTGTAAAATAATGTCAAAATGATTTTGAGCTATGTAATATTTCTACATTTCAGTGGAGAGTGTGTGTATAACCTATAGGCTATTGTCAATTCTTATCTAATATCCTGTTCAGGTTATGTGCTTAGCCCAGTATTGTCATATAAAGTTTTAGTCAATATAAAGTGATTAATTTTATAAAACTTGCTCTATAAAATAGTAGAGCAATTCGACAAAATTTGACAAAATATTTATATGTGCTATAAAATTTTGCAACAAAGAAATACAAATAATTGAATTAAACCAAGATTTGTTTTTTAAACTTTAAAATTACACAAGAAAAAGTTTTACTTCCCTAAGTGACCTTTCACCCATATTGTTTAGCATGGCCTTAAAAGCGGGAGACAAAGATTTCCTGTATTGTCCATCCACAAAACCCATAGAGTAATAATAACTAAATGTATTGGTACTGTACATTCTCAAAAAAAATGTCCTTTAGTTATTGACTATTCTAAAACAAGTTTCACACCTCAGATAAACCCCGAACTGAATGTCTCGTCTTTATGAAGACATTTAGAATAGCTGTAATGACTACATTGCAACAGTCAACAACCTAAGATAAATAATAGTCAACATTTACATCTGGAAGCCAGAATTTTAATTTTTTTTATTAGATTTACTTTTACCCCCTTTTAGCCTAAATGCACTTTTTGCACCTTTTTACCCTTATCAATTGCTCTTTTTTTAAATCCTACAAGACAATACTTTTTAACCTTTTTAACATAAAATATTTTTCCCAGGCAAAACTGGATTTGTAAAAAGGTGTGAAAAGTGCATAAAGGATAAAAATAAAAACCAGTCAAGAATTATTTTTAGAAAAGAATAAAAAAGGTTAATCAAAAATGGAAAAAGATTGTAAAAAAGGCAATAAGAGATAAAAAAAAGGATAAAAGTGCTAAATTTTTAAATAGGTTTTTTTTTACCCTTTTTTCCTCTTTTGCACTTTTTACACCTTTACATCCTAAGACAGTGTGGTCCAACTGTCAGCCCACAGGCCACTGAAAATGTGGCCCTTTTAGTATCCTGGAGTAAAATTAAAAAGAACCCTCTGTCGAGATGTAAAATGAATTTAAATAAAAATATTTATCTAAAAAGGTCATGATTGCATTTTATTATGCATTTATTTGATTATTAAAAATATGTATAAATACATATCTATAATGCCATAGTATTTAGGGAAAGTGAGTTTGTGCATATTTCATAATAACATTTTTGGGGATTAATCCTAAACTTTTTTTAGTAAAATATGAAATATTCTAAAAAAAAGTTTATAGGTAATGAAAGTAATTGATTATAATGAGTTTTTGACCTTGGTGGTCTTAGGATACAGTGTTTTCTGCTGGAACCGATGTTGGTGGGTTCAAATCGAGATAAGGTTGAGAGATTTTTCTTGAGTGATAAAAACCCGTAACACAACACCCTTCGGAGTGTAAGTCCCATGTCGATTGTGGCAAGTAAAAGAACCCTGGAAGGTATACCTTAATTGGCAGAATACTGATTAAGGGTTGATTTTAGACCTTTATTAAGTTGATAGGATTACTAAACATAGCTTCGGCCCGCGGTGCAAATTGGTAATCTGATTTGGCCCTTGGGATGAAAAACAATGGTCCAACCTGCCCTAAGATAATACACTTTTTTACCTATTTTTAGAAAAATTATTTGATTTAGTTTTTATCCTTTTTTGCACTTTTTATTCTTTAAACCCTAAACTAGTTTTAAATAAAATAAATATTTTTTTAAATTTAATTTAAAGGAATAGATTACATCATAGCCATTATAGCTCACAGGATCATAGTTAGCAAGTGACCATCAATATTTACGTTTATGTGTTATTTTGGCAAGGGTTTGTGAGTTTTATTAGATGTAATGGATAAAAAAAAATTCAAAATTAATAAATCTTGGTATCATTTTATTCTCTGTATTCTAGTGTGTAATAAAGTGAAAAGATATTGAAATATTGTACAATGACAGTGAAAAAAAGGCTAATATGGGATGGATAGAGTATATCTTCACCACATTTTTTAGCATAATTAGACACATTAAGGTAGTCAATTTGACATATTGATATTATGATCATTGGTTTTTATTTTTACTTTATTTAACATCAAGTTATTACTGTACCTTATTGGGATCTTGGATTTTACAATAATGCAACACAACTGGTGAGGCAAATAAAATAAATGCTAGGCCATTCTCACAAAACACGCAAAATTAGTATAGAAATGTTAGTTTTCTAATATTTATAATTTATTTTGACTTGCACATGTATACGAAAAGTATAATAAACATACTAGTAGTAAACATTTTTTAATGTTTAACATAGCAAAAAATGTGTGTATCGTAAATAATAACTGTCAAGAATTTAAATTAAGAATATATGTCAATGACCAGCCATCACTATACTGGAAAACCAGGAGAATGACGGCCAGTATAATGTTGAAAAGACTTTCGAGTAGAATAGACGCATGGAAAAGCCAGTGTTTTTATGGCAAAACATTTTTGGTTAAAATAAATAAAATATTGCTCCAGTACAAACATAGAGTTTAATTTTCTTCCCATGTTGATATCAACAGTTCCTGAATATCCATCACGGGCATCTGATGGCATTATCTAACAAACTTTTTAAAAGAGGATAAAAAGTTGTCATTAAATTCCAGAACACTCTTGACAGATATTCAGGAACTGTTAATATCAACATGTAAAGAAAATTAAACTCTATGTTTGTACTGGAGCAATATTTTATTTACTTTGGTAAAAAGTGTTTTGCCATAAAAACACTGGCTATTCCTCACATCCCCTTCCATCCCACCTTAATAAGCAGAGATACCTGCTTTGGAGGCCACATGACCAAAGACGTCATCTAGCAACAGATTAGACTGCCGATGACAAGGATATTGGGGGTTTGAATCTCGGTTGGGTGTACTGAGGTTGTTTTTTTCCTAAATTGTCTTCCCCTCTCCTCACTCGTACAAATGAGGTTATACTTCCTCTAAATTCAACCTTCCTCATCCCTAGCAAATTAGTATAATTATTAAATAACCGCAGCCTGAATGGGTAGTAAAATGCAGTGCTAAAAAACTTAAAAAAGAGCAATGAAGATTAAACAGAAATAATGATGAATGTATAAATTGTGTTGAGATTTGAATCTTATTAGTTACTAATTACCACATTTATAGGGTAGGGAAATTTTATTTACTTTAATTTTATTTTTCTTCAACTTTAACAATTCTTTAAATCAACTGGACACCTTTAGGAAGTTTTTTAACAAATCAAAACCTAAACAGAGTCGACTCTGAATGCATTCTAGTGTTATTGCCACCCAGGGCGCAGGCGCAGCAATTTCTCAAAAGAGAGACAATAAAATAGTACCGCGCTCAAGGTCGTACAGACGCTGCTGAGACTAGCGAAATAGATGGGGAGGTGGAGGGAGAAGAAGAGGTAGAGCTTATCTCAGGTGATAAAGCTCGGCAGTAGCCAAGGCACTGAAAGCTGAGGAATGTGTGCCAACCTGACAAATTTGGAGAAGCAGGACAATTTACAAACACAATGAATGCATCCACTGAAAGGTAACGGCAATTAGTACAACCATCAGAGAGAAAACAAATAAAGGACTTCTTTCATTAATTCAATAAGTACATAATGTATATACAAAGGAAAAAGGGATCTGTCAATACTAGCCGTAGAGTTTGTGAACAATCTCCTTGGTGGGCAATTTACACCAATAAGTCCAAACACCCGATCAAAATTTGAACCCCAAAGTCCCCTCTGTACCCGTTGTAAGCAGCCAAGTCTATAGTGAGAGAGATAGTGCCTTGACTAAACATGTTTAAAATTGTGTTAATTTTTTATGTTAAGGATTAGTGAATTATTATTATTATTATTATTATTATTAAAAGTCTAGATCCAAAAAGTCAGTTTTAGAAAAAAAAACCTACTAAACTCCCACTACACGTCCAGGATATGCATTTAATCAAACTGATTACGTAGGCCCGAGGAAGGTAGAAATTAGAGTAAGTACCGTGACTTAAATTAATCCAAATAAGGTCAATCGAGGCAATTTGGGACAAAAATCTTAGTTTCAAATATATTTGCGCATGGTCACCTTTATATGAGAGATCTTGCCACCAAATTTGAAAATAACATTAACTGAACCTTTCTGTTGAAGACAAAGTCATTAACTTACAAATGCATTGAAGAGTTTGCTATAGGGATTTTTTTAAATAAAATAAAAGGTAAAGGCATCTTATAACCACATATAATTTAATTGAACCACATATTGACAGAACAGATTAATAGCTTTGTGACATATTCATTCTAACCGAACAGTTTCAATGAACGTATGCATGATTTGAGATCTATATGTATGTTTATGTTAATCAAAATCTTACCATTTTGAATAAAAAAAATTACTTTTTGAAACATATGTAACTAACATTTAAACAAATACAAGAGATATGATTTCAAAGATACATTTAATTAGATGTGACGAATTAGAAAATTAAATTTGAAATCAACGTAAACAGACACAACAGCTACTATTCAGTGTTGCCAGATCATACTAAATAAATTACGCTCGAAGTGATCAAAATCCTCTAATTTACTGGCAAATATGTTCTTGAACTTTGAAAAGGAGATTATCAGAGTTTCTAAATGTTCCGTATTTTAAAAAAGTACATTAGCTATGACGTTTAGTATATGAATTTTGACAATTTTTAATTTGCATCAGTTTAGTTTACTTTTAATGTTTTTAAAACAAGATACATAGATATTAATTTATAATATATAGCGATAATAACGTAATAACAAATTAATGTAAAATTTGGACCATTTGCACTAAGAAAATTAATACCCGAAACATAAAAGTAAGAATTTAATAGGAAAAGCAGAACTTGGGAATAAATATAATTAATGTTGGGACTTGACTAATTTCATCACCTAAATTGAGCACTTTGTAGGCTAACCTTGACAAACAAGAAGACCTTCTAAATGTTCCATGTTCCACTGTGTTTTGTTTTACTTTGCTTTGTCCTACATAACGAAATTAGAGATTATCTGTTTTATTAACTATCAAGGATGCACGAACAACCACGCATAATCATGCTTTGTGTTTAAAATATGTACTATAATGTATTAAAACAGTTGATTGGTATTTTCAAACTTTTTTGTTTATTTTTATTAAATTAAATACATAAGAATTACATTTAATCACCTTGAGCAAAGCATCGAATGGCGATCTTATAATAACATAGGATTATGCATTATGCGCAAAGAAACATTTTTTAAGTCCCCAGTTCAAGTTTAAACAGAAGTTTTGAGTATTATTTAGTGATCATTTGTCTGCAATAATTCGTCAGTTCGTGTTGATTAGCTTCTGATTATATTGGATTAAAAATTGTGCTTGAAATGTCATCAACTAACGTCGTTTATGATTAAAAAAATAGAGCCATTAAATAAAAACAATGATGATGCATGAGAAATACAGGCAAAAACGTCCTAATTCGTGGTGGGTTTTGGGTTTAGGTAAGTGGTGAAATACCTGAGGACAAGACCGTAGCCAATAATTTCAGTGGGGGTCTGGTGGACACATCGCCAAATTGTCGGAGGCTAGAAAAAATTATAAATATTAAATACCTCTAAAAGTTCTATGAAGTGTTTTTTACGGTAACACAGCCTCCGAATTTGTACTTGTGCCTTAATATTTATATTGTGTGAACCGTTAATAAATTTGTTCATTACATTTCGGGGAAGGAGGGTTGAACCCCCAAACCCCCCTGACTACGGCCTAGCCTGAGAAATAAACAAATAAGTATAAACGGCAGAAATCCGACGCACATACCAGGTCAATTATAATATTGGTAAAATCCCCTAACGAATTGAAACAGGCGAAAAATTGTGACACATTGAAGTAGTTATTGGACAAATTGAAAATCGTATACCTAAGTCGAGGTTCTGCTCGTTAAGTCACATTACTAAAACGGCTAGTCATATACAAGATGATATGATGATGTGAGTAAGGCCTACCCATCTAGATGAGTACAAAGATTCTGTGGATAAGCTCTAGGATATGGGAATAGAGATAAAAGGTGATCTGTTGAGCATCATAATGCTCTACAACTTGTCCCATGCCTACGAAAATTTTCGTATAGCAATTGAAAGTAGGGACATTTTAACTACTTCTAGTGAATTAAAAATTAAGATTATGGAGGAATCAAATGCTAGACAAAAGGATGACCTCAAAAATAAGCACGAGGATGCATTTTTTTGTTTAAAAAAAATTAATAAACCTCATTCCAAAAGTCATAATTCAGGTTAAAACTACAAAAAATTTCGATCTAGTAAATTTCAACACAATAACAAAAATAGTAAGTAGCCTAGTACTAACATAAAATGCCAGAGATTCAAAAAGTCTAATCATAGGACGGAACATTGATTGTTCAGAAAAAAAGGGAATCCACCTTCAAAATTTAAGAATATCTTTCAATAGGCCTACACCCACCACCACCCATGGAATCTGTTTAGGCTTGAATAGTGGATTAACTTCATACATGTGTTATGACAAAAGGAAATTTTCAAATCTTTCTGAGCCAAATAATCATGGCATTCTCAAACTCGCATTATAGAACCCCACTGCAAGTATTTCAGGTAATGGCTTAGTTAAAATTTAGATCGATGATGGTACAACTGTAAATTTACCTGAAACTTTGCATGTACCGAAATTGAATACAAATTTTCTTTCTATTGTAAAAATTATTGATAGAGGTTTTAGTGTTATTTATAAGAAGGATTGCGCTCAAGTTGTGGATGATAGTAGTGATTTTATGCCAAGAAGAAAGTGAAGATAACTTTGAGAAAGGACAGATATATTTAAGGTTAAGAAATAAAATTATACCATCTAATTGGACGAATGATTATGATAATTATGTCAGCATTATGCGAATTTAGTGAAGTTCTAGAAGGAACAGATGCGAAAGACTGGCATTAAGTCCTACAAAATTAAATCAAGGCCCATATCAAAGTGATACTTGGAAATTAGTGACAACCCAAATGAAGAAAATGTCATAAGTTCCAAAATGATATTAAAAAATAAGTAAAAACAAAATGGTGTTCTTGAGTGGAGAAAAGAATATCTTCTCGCTTGAGGATTTGCACGAAGAACAGCACTCGACTCTGTAGAGACGTATGCCCCAGTCACCAGATTAAGCTCTATCAGAACTCTTCTTGTAATACCAGTCGAAGAAAATTTGAAAATAAAACAACTTTAGGTCTCAACAGTTTTCCTTAATGGGGATATAAACGAGAAAATATTTATGAAAAAACCAGAATTTATATACCTCTGCAACATCATGGTTGAAGAAAGAGGTAGTGAAGAATCCACCATGTTTAAAAAGGTCAAGAAAATGATTGAAGAGCTATGAGAATCAAATGGTGAAATGGTATGTCACCTTACGGGCTAAAGCAAGCGGGACACCAACGGTTCTGTAAATTAGATTCCAAACTTCGTAAATTGAGATCCATGCCTTCTACATTATGCATCTACATTATGATTAAAGGGAGAGAAAAAATGCTGTATTCAACTATGTATGTGATGTAATCATGGCATCAAAGAGTCAGGAAAAATTGAATCAAGTAAAGGAGGAGCTGATGAGCGAATTTGAAACGAGAGCGTTGGGAAATTTCCAGTATTGTCTTGGGATAGAATTCAACTGTAAAAAATGGAATTATTTCAGATTCACAGAATAAGTACCTTGATGAGATTCTTCATAAATTTAATATGGAGACATGCAATCCTGTGAAGTCTCCTATGGTTCCGCGACTTAAGTTTACCAAAACGTCAACTGAAAACCTGCCAAATTTTCCATACCAAAATCTGATTGGAGCAATAGTTACAAGACCGAATATTTCCCATCTGTTAAGCTACGCCAATTTAATAATTTGTATCTATAGAGCATTGGCTAGCAGCAAAAAGGGCCCTCCGTTGCCTTCAAAGTACCAAGGAACTGTCTCTGATCTTCCAAAAGACTGGAGAGTCAATAACAACATGTTCGCCAATAATTTGACAAGTAATACAATAATAAATTCATTATCAAAGCATATAAGTACAAAAGAACACTTTATTCGTGAGAAGGTTCTAAATGGTGACATTGTTGTGACATACAAGCTTCCTAAATCCACGAAAGCGGATATTTTTACAAAGGGCTTTGTAGGCCACAGACCCACCATGTTAAGTCAATCAGTTGGACTGCATCCTCAGCTCTAACGAGTGAGAGGGAGTGTTGGGACTTTACTAATTTCATCCACTCAAAAAATCACTTTGTTGGAGAACTTTGACAGACAAGAAAACAAACAATACCTTCTGCATGTTCCTCTGTGTTTTGTTTTACTTTGCTCTGTCCTACTTGACGAATAAAGTATAGACGATTTGATTATTTAACTATCAAGAATGCATGAACAATCATGCATAATCATGCTTTGTGTTTAAAATATGTATAATGCATTAACACCGTTAATTGATGTTTTCATATAATTTCCAATAATTAAACTCTAAGAATTATGTTACAATTGGGAGAGTCAATTTAATGCATGATGGGCAGCACCACTTGGGCCCAAAGAAGCTCCACCACGACTGATAATGGCTGTTGGAGAAGGTGGCGAATCCGACTGTGAGGGCACGCTAGACGCCCAGCATCAGCCCCAATCGACCTGATTAAGGAATTAGCAGAGTTATGTAGTGTACGGAAAACTTTATCTGTCATCTGGTACAGGATAAATTATAGTGGTAACAAACTTGATTTAGTAAAAAAGTCTAAGTTTTGGGGCCGGGGGGAGACTAAGAAGGAGAATGAGACCCCAGTGGAAGAAAGATACCTGAGGTAAGGATGTGACTCCATAGAACCTGAGGAAAAACATAAATGACCTTTCGCACTTTCAGACCTTAGTGATAAGCTCGTCAAAATGAAGGTGATGGTCCAATGTGTTCCCCAAGTATCGGACTGAATCCTTCCAGGGAAGGGTGTTGAGTAAGGACCATGGCTTGGGTCTAGGCCGGATGGAGCTGGAGGTCCCAAGAAGAGAAATAGGCTGCAACGGAACGGAGGGCATAGGTAAGTTTACCAAGAAGAACGCAGACGTCAATAGACTGACCCATAAGCACTTTGTCATCCACGTAAAAGAACAAGCTGCATCCTTGGGGAGTAGGGATATCATGAACGAACAATGAACAGAGAAGAGAGGAAAGGAAAGAACCCTGGGAAACACCATCAAGGATGGGACGAGAGGAAGATAGAATATAATTAGGATGAACCTGAAACGTACAGCTAGACAGAAAAATTTGAAAGCGGTGAATAAGGGGAGAAAGCAGTCCGATAGCAAGCAATTTGTGCAGCAGACAAAAGTGAAATAGAGAATCAAACCCCCCTGACTTCAATTAAAACGAACCAAGTGTGAACATGCCTGGATAACCCCCCAAGTTACAGGGTCAACGACCTTGACTAGGACATCGGTAGACGAGTGACCAGTCCGAAACCTTAATTGGTGATAAGATGATTCTCCTCCATCCGGCAGAAAAAGCTCTGCAATATTATCCAATATTCCACCGTGCTTACGCAGGAGAGTAGGTAGATGTGGAATAATATTAGGAGACTTGCCTGGCTTGAGAATGGGTCTGCCAATGTGGCCTTTCAGGAGCAATAATAAGCAAACAAGATAAGTGTTACGTAATATATTTAAATAAAATAGAATACAATGTGATGTTACAATAGCTATTTGTATTATAGCCTACAACACACGTGCTCACACAGAGAGAACTGTCTGAAACAAAAGAGAAACGCTGGGCCCTACAGAGATGGCGTGAGTGTCGGCTTAAAAGTACATGTGATTGGTGTAGCTTACTCAATAATAGCACAAGAATTACAAACGTTATTACAACAATAAGGATAGTATTTAGAACTCAAAGGATAAAAACTATTACTTTATTGGGCAGCTAGACAAGGTGAGGGCTTAGCACTTGGTCAAGACCAAGACCTAAGTAAAAGCGAAGATGGGACAGGACCTCACTTAGTTAATAGTTAAGCTGGGGTAACTAGGGATACATCATTCTGAAGCTCGATAGGAAGAGGTGGAAGGAAGGAACAGCGAAGTAAGAAAACCTAAGCGGCCCTCAGAACCTGGCCCAATAGTACAAGAACGGTAGCCGGCCACAAAACAATCAGTCAATGCCTTCGCTATCTCAACGTCAGACTCAAGTGGCACCCCTTCAACTCGAAACACCGAAACAGGTACTCTACGCCATTTCAGTTCACGAATATATCGCCAGAAAGAATTGTTCCTATGGGGAGAGGGCCTCCAGGTACTTAAGCTGAACCTCCACCCTACATCTCGTAACCTCCAGGTAACAGCTGCTCCTGAAAGTAAGGAACTGCGCGAGCAGTAAGGAAACGGAATCCCCGTCACCAGCACCTAAATCTATCACGCTCCACCAGTACATTTTTTTAGATCGGATCCGGAATACGTGGACCTAGCGAGGGTGGCTTCTTAACAGGAAATGATTAAAATGCAGCCAAAAGGACAGCTGAAGTGAAAGCTTGAACGCGCCGTCAAAGACCATTTGGGTAGGAAATTAAAAATGATTAAGGAGTGAAGAAGAGAACGATAACGAGCCAGCAATAACAAGATAAATTAAATTATGGTTTAGAATCAGAAAGAGAGAAATAGAAATAATTAAACACAGAGTTCCGGTCAAAATATAGAGACAAAACCGTCTTAGGCCGGTAAAGAAAAGGATCGTCCGAATTAAAAAATATGTCTGGACGCTTGGGTTGCTCTGGGCGTGAATGGGAAAATATGTATGAAGGCTAGTTCTTTACGTTTGATAGTAAATAGAAATAGCTAAAAACAACTGTTATGGTACAAACATAATAAACAAACTTTTGAGACGTGATCATTCTAAAAAACTTCAAAAACAACTCCTCTCTAAGCTAGCTAATAACAAGAAAGACGAGAAAAAAAATTGGATAATGTTCAACTTTACCGGACCAAAAAACCTACGAAATTGTAAATATTTTCCAAAAACATTAACTAAATATTACCTATAGATCCAGCGATAAACTAAAACTTGTCCCAAATCATTCTAATAAAAACACAGATAGTAAATATTACAAAACTGGTGTGTTAAAATTAAAGCGTGAATGTGGTGCTACGTGCATAAAAAAGACTGGCCGTACATTTTCTGTCATCACGAACATACCCCAGCCAATGGTTGATGCTATGAAAATATATATATAAAAAAAAGCCATAAAGGACGAGAACAGGATATTTGGCAAAACCTTCGTATTTATTTTGACAGAAATAAACCATTAAATAAAAACGTCCATAAATAACTTCCGTCCGACTCCATTTTATTTAAATTCGCTTAAAATCCACTCTTATGCTGCCACCATCTTAACAATTAACACACCATTTCTCCTCCATTCCCTCCCTCCTTCTAATCCCAACACCATAAATAATTATTATTCTTACTCATCAGTTGTGTTTTATTACTCGGACGAGTTACACCACTCCACTTTTTACTTAGGCTGATGATTTAAAAATGTCAAAATATCTCTATTAATGAAATTATTATGAAGGCATGTTGGACAACTTTAAATAACCATTTTACTTTATTATAAGAAAATTAGAACAACTTATTATGATGAAAGAAGCCTGTATCTAAGAAGAAGAACGTGATGGGAACCATGGCTTCCATATCAAACCCAAGTTGCATTTCCTTACCCGAAGAAAGGGTGAAAATCACTGATTCAGATGCTCCAGCAGCCCTTGGGTTTAGTCAAACACGTCATTAGGAGAAAACAAAGAATAGTAAGAAAGTAAGCTCAATTCAAAATCCCCGAGTCTACATGAGAGTCAGGGGAAGGAGGTCCCAACTTGTTCATATCTCTAGCAGCTTTCACTGTTATACTTACGTTCTCTCGAAGCCTCCCTTCACGCAGAGGACCCCTGAACTTCAATCTTCCCTTTAACAGGGGTCTACGCAGGGTCTATCAACTTCTTATGCAGCGATGGTCAGTAGTCTCTCTTAGATTGAGCGAAGTGTGACCTCTAATTTTTCTTCCTCCCGTAAGTCACGTGTTCCTCGTATTGTTCTCTTAGCTCGTTTAGCGGCAACAAGTTATCTTTGTCTGTGTCCCTCAGTGAAATACTCAGTAAAAAAAAATTAAATTAATATTGTAAAGACAGCAGGTGGCCGTTACCCGGGTGATTGACGAGACCGAAATATCTTATTGAGACTCATTCGTGCGTGCGAAATCCAGTTATACACCAGCCCACCGAGGAAGAACGGGATGGACGAATGGTCTTGCGTGGTTTACCCATAGAAATTCCAGTTGAGAGCATCGCCTCAGCGATGCCCAGCGGGAGACTCAATTCTTTCCTAGAGAGATTCACTGGTGACTGGATAACACGCTTCCGTTATTATTGGTAACGTTGAAGGGGCGTTCCAAGGTTGCCAAAATGTCGAAGTAAACCTCTCTAAATCAGTTTAAGATTACCATGGAGCCCTACCATCATCGGAATGTTTCCCAGTGACATAAATGTCAATGATTTAGCCATTCTTCCCTAAAGTGTGGGTACATTGTCCAAGTGTGTTCGACGTGTGGCAGACCATCGTATTCGCAATCCAGATAGTCCAGAAGTAAAGTGTGCATACTCTATTGGGGCCCAGCCAGACAATGCGGGAAGTTGTACTTGGAGTACCTCACATCTCGAGGGTAGGGAACGGGCTATTCCACCCTCCCAACCTTCCGAGGGGCCTTCTGCCACGGCTAGCGTCTCTGTTCGTCCCGTTCCACCAATGCATTATTCTTCTGATCCAGAATAATTTCTGGTGTTTCCTCTTATTGGGACAACTCCCTGGTTTTCAGCTGCTTCTCTATCTTGGTCTTCTGCCTCCCTAACCCGTAGGTTCCCTCTGAGGTACCTTCAGACATTTAGTCCTTTGTTTTGGAAATCTCTAAAATTGTCTCTCTCGCTCGCTCGCTCCCTCCGAATATGTTAGCATCTATTCCTTCTACCTGATCTTATCACAGCCTCCAATCTTTACGACAAGTTGAAAGTATTTCTCCTGTTTCTCCCCTTTTATTCAATGATTGACGCACACATCCTTATTCTTTCGAACGCCTGTTTCCTCATTTATAAATTCGATGGAGTTCATTCATCTGTTTAGAGTCTGTCCTGTCTCACTTGCCATCGTCACTGAAACATGGCTCAAGCCTCATCATTTTGTCTCCATAACCTCATTCTCTGTATACAAGGCTGATAGGATTTGACGTTGGCAAAAGGGGGGGGGGGGATTCTATTTTTTTGCCATTATAATTGTCATCACTGGATTTCCATTCCTTCCCATGTGGAAAAATGCCAGATCTGGCTCAGATCTACCCCAGATATGGACCAGTTCTGGCCAGATATGATTTTTCCACATGGGTTACCTTGTATGCTTTGAGGTTGTTATGCTTTTTGTTGTGTTGTCTTAGTTATTATTGCTGCTCTTATGTTCTATTGTTTGTTTTAGTAGATTTACTGGCGTGTTTGCGTTATCTAAGTCGGTTGTTTGTCAGACGATTCCCTGTTGGTGACTGGTTTGCATCGAGGCAGGATTAGTTGTGTTTGGAAAGTGAAGGGGCCGGGCGAGTCGGGTGCTTGTTTTGTAGTTGAGCTTTCTCTTCCTTCTCGGTTACGCGGAAGATCATGTACCAGCCTAGGAGAGGGTCGAAGGAGGTTGCGTGTTGCAACACATCTGAGGGAGTTGTCTCTTTACACTAAGAGCAATGGTAAATCCCATAAGATCAGGTGTGGTGAGGGAGAAGGTCGGCTCGGTGGAACAGGAAGTGTTTTATAACAGGTAAGAGGAAAACGGAAGGGGATGGAAGGTGTGAGAGGGGAGAGGGATTGTAAATGATACGTAGTGGAGACGGGATTGTGTGCCATAGGTTAGGCAACGCTGGGAGAGATTGGGTCAAGAGAAAGGAGAGTAAAGAAAGGATCCCTGAGGTTCTTAAAGGAGGCGTAATCTGCTGCACGGAGCTTTCGTCCCTGGCCACCTTCGGGGAGGTTGGTGTAAGATGGCCACCACGATGATTCTGAGCGCGGGGTAAGTATAGGAGGTTGGTAGCCCAGATGTGTCTGAACGCAAGAGGGAGAAATTGGCAGCCCAGATGTGTCTGAACGCAAGAGGGAGAAATTGGCAGCCCAGATGTGTCTGAGCACAAGAGGGAGAAGAAGTTGACAGCCCGGATGTGTCTGAGCGCAAGAGGGAGAAGAAGTTGGCAGTCTGGACGTGTCTGAGCGCAAGAGGGAGAAGAAGTTAGCAGCCTGGATGTGTCTGAGCACAAGAGGGAGAAGAAGTTGGCAGCCCGGATGTGTCTGAGTGCAAGCGGGAGAGGAGACGATTCTACTCTAAGAAGTGAAACCTGTTGGGATTGGTAGGTCAGATTTCGAATTTCGAATGATTTACTTTCCACAAACAAATTCTTAAGTCTACAGAAAAATAATGTCAATATAAGTGTAGGTAGTATCCCATCAGTTTTTTTTAGCTAGATCTCTACTTTAATCACATCTACTCATTAGATTAAACCCTCTTATATCTACTATAGATTAAACTCACTTTACGATTTTTAGAGACACTTTTGGTTTAATTAAGTCTTGTTTTATATACACTGGACAGTTTTTTGCGTTTTTTTTATGCCCCACATTCTAGTGGGGGAGTATTGACATAGTCGAGGTTGTACTTTGCAATAACACGAGTCAGGGTAGTTGGTGGTCCCATTAGTTCCCTGCTTGTATCTAGAGGGTACCACCTGTATTGCATGGAAGAAAACTGTTTTTGCGATGGTCACCGAGGTCAATTGCATTGACACGTAACAAGGTGGTGGCCAGGAGGCTCTTGAGTGGTGCGGTCGGGGTGTGGAGGGGGTCGTAGCCAGTCCCCGTGTGTGGAGTGTACTCTTCCCTGGGTTCACCACTATTCTAGGCTGATTTATCTAAGTTTCAAGGATTGAGGGCGAGTATTTTTCTCAGTGGTGACTTTAACCCGCATATGTTTTGGGTATTATTAATTTTCATCACCACATATTAATAATGGGAGGGACCAGACATACAGACATATTGTAAGAAAAGAAAGTTTAGTTGAAACCTAAAAATCTCATTGATCTCACAACCTCATTGGTCACCGCCAAAGCCCTCACCCTCACCCTTCACTTCCATTAGCCTAAAAAATTCAAATATTCTACCTGGAGGGGGGAGGGGGGCACGTGAGGTAATATCATCGGGTACTCAAACAAGTCCTATAAAAACCCTATTTGTTGCACAAATGGAATTGGGTGTGCAACTGAGAACAATGAGGAGAAACTAAAGTGAGCAAATCAAACTTGGTGTATAAGAGAGGCCGATGAGGGAACACTATCGGATGTGCAAGTGAACTGTGTGTGTGAAAGAGAGACTGATGAGGGAACACTATCGGATATGCAAGTGAACTGTGTGTGTGAAAGAGAGACTGATGAGGGAACACTATTGGATGTGCAAGTGAACTGTGTAAACCAAACTGGGTGTGCAATTAAAAATGATAAGGCAACATGTTTTGGTGTACAAACTGAATATGTTATGCCAGTGATAACAATGAGGAAACACTATGGGGTGTGTAAGTGCTAATTATGATGGAGCACCAATTAGTGTGTGAGTCCAACTAGGCGTGCAAACACTGTAGAAGGATGATCAAGACTACCCATTACACTGCTGAAGATATGAGTAGAGAAAGCTTACTAGTATCAATATGCTAGGCCAATTTCTATAAATAAATGGATGATATTAACTATCATGTATGATTGTGAACGCTTGCATTTTTATAATGAATTGTGTATTTCAATAATGCACTTCTTAAATGTGTGGGACTGTAAACCCGATTAAATGATCCTACCCATCATCTGTTAGACAAATTTAAAGTGTAATTTTGAACAATATGAAAAAAGTTGTATACATGAGAGAGTATGCTGGAGAAGCCATGTCAAAGGCTGCTTTACATCGAAGAAATAGTAAAAACATTGTTAGTAACAAAAAGTTTATAGCAAATATGTTATGTTAATTAATTATTTTATGACGGTTTTGGTAGATGTTGATAACAAAATTTTAATAACAATATTGTTGAGAAAAATGTTGCATGTCATGAACAATAATTAAAAAAGAAAAGGACATGGGTTTTTTAATACCCTCAAAGTAAATACAGGAAAAGTGGACATTATATCATAAGCGAATAAGCACGAATAAGCATGAATAAGCATGAATAGCTTACAATGTTATTAATAGTGTTGCCAACAGAAATAACTTGCTACGTGCTAATAACATTTTGCTATCAACATCCTTTGATTAGGACTACTTCCAGAGTGGTAAAAAAAATTCCTGCTATTAGTAAAGTTAGCAATAAAATTATCGACATATTAATGTAAAAAATAACATTCTGAAAGTGAAGTTTAGTGACAAAATTTAATAGCAAAATGTTAGTCGCTTTTATAGTGACTTTTAACTGTGTTATTAGTAGTAAATGTTAGCTACAAATGTTGATAGCAAAAGTTAATAACATTTTATGGATTGATTTTTAAAATTTGTAATAACATTGCTAATAACACACTTTTTCATCAATTTTTACCTCCGGTGTAAAGTGAGCTTAAAGGATGAATAAATATATTGGTGGGAAAAAAAGGATCTTCAACCAGAAATTAGATTGAGTTGGAACTTAAAATAGGTAATTTACCAATGTAGTAATATTATATAGGAATTATTTATAAACTATTTTAAATAGACTAAGTTTTTACTAGTTTTTTAATTTGTTTTATTTTTTGTTTCAGGAACAGGGTATATATTCTAAGAATCACCGTCTTTAAAAACTATTGTTTAAAAATATTCCTAATTTACCTTTGTAATAAATATTTAAGTTTTTTGATTAAATTATGTATGTAAATTGTGTTGTTTTTAAATATTTTTTATTTTAACTCCATTTAGCCTTGTTGTGCCAGAAAAAAAATATTTAAATGCCATTTCAGAAAAACTTCTACATCTTAGAGCAAAATATGATACCATCCTAGATAATACCAGCATATATCTGAACAGACTACCATTCAATCTCAGAGAAAACCAGCGCAGACCAAAACAAAACCCCATACTAAACCAGAGAGAGCCAGCTACCAGGTAGAATCCAACATAGACCAGAGTTAATTATCATAATATCCCAGAGAAAACCAATATAGACTAAAGTTAAATACTATAGTATCCCAGAGAGAACAAGCATAGACCAGAGTTAAATACCATAGTTTCCTAGAGAGAACAAGCATAGACCAGAGTTAAATACCATAGTATCCCAGAGAGAACAAGCATAGACCAGAGTTAAATACCATAGTATCCCAGAGAGAACAAGCATAGACCAGAGTTAAATACAATAGCATCCCAGAGAGAACAAGCATAGACCAGAGTTAAATATCATAGTATCCCAGACAGAACAAGCATTTACCAGAGCAAAATACCATAGTATCCCAGAGAGAACAAACATAGACCAGAGTGAAATACCATAGCATGTCAGAGAGAACCAGCAAAAAACCAGAATAGAGTCTCCCAAAGTATTTCATTGCAAACAAGATTATTCCAGAGTAAAATACAAGAATATTTAAATGCAAACAAGATCATTTCTTTGAAATAAAAAACCAGAGCATAACAGAGTAACCAAACAATTCCATTGTAAACAAGAGCCCCAGAAAGAACCAAAATAAACTATGGTTGTTTCATAACCGAATGAAAACCAAAGTAAAACCCATAGCTTGGTTTGCTCTGCATTTCCAAGGTTTTTTACTCTAGTTTGTTCTTGATATTTTCACAAGAGGAAACTAGTCAAAGCTTAGGGATAATAGATTCACATTTGAACATATAGAGTGCCCTAGTTCCCGAGGAATTGTACGATATTCTAAACAAAGTTGCTCAAGCAAATTCTCAGCTAAGTGTCTGATTCGTGAAGCTACCTGGCAGGCATGCACTTGAAGAAGCTGCGGGTATTCCAGAACAAGTGTTTGAGATTCATTGTTGATGAAGGTCATCTATAGGACTCTACACAAGGATTTGGAAGTATGTAGTATCAAGGATTCTTTTTGGAAATTTTCTTAGTAAATCCTTCTATGAGAAGGAACCAATCTAGGCAAGTCATCTCATTCGGGTGCTTGGGGACTATAAGGTCGACCCAGGAGGGTCCCATAAACCTACTAATGCTCTGATTGGACAAGTGATACACTGATAACCAGTGGTTCATGGGGGAGCCTCAGCAAGTCCCCCTTATGAAGTATTGGAGAAACACTACTAAGGAACTATCAAGATAAATATAAGTCGCAGACGACTAGAAAACATCTACACGGGAGCTACATTACCACTACTTGTGTGGTATATATTTGGAACAGTTATCAAACTACCATAGCAATGACACTACTCAAAGGCAAAATGTCTGAAGCAGGTCAGCCAGGGTGCTAGAAATGTAAGAGCTATGTCATCTGGCAGTCTTATTTTACTTGACCAGATGATTTCTGATTACCAATGTTAACAATTAAAAATGTGAAAAAATATGTTTTAAAATTCATACACTGGAAATGTACCCTGGACTCACTCTAGTATATCTTTAAATGGAACACAAAACCAGTGTTACCACAATCGAGGATGGATACAACTCTTTTGTAAGCTCTAGACTATGGTCGTGCAATATTTTGCAATGCCCAATGAGTGTGTGAGAAAATGGAGGTTTGTTAGCACTCTGGAGTGTGGTTACATTATACACTACAGGAGTGACTTAACCTGCGAGCACAATAGTCATTTTATTCAATGTTGCATGTCCCTTAGTATCTAAAGTAGGGGTTTGATATAACTCAATTTCTCTCACTAACTATTAATTCCTACATATTTTAACAATAATTTTTTTTGTCTTCCAATTTTTTATTCCTTGATTGACAAACGATGAACACTTTTTGTTATGCGTTAGTTTAAGTGAGTCCTTGTCCCTTGTTAGATTTACAAACAAAAATAAAACAGTTTAATAAAATAGCAATATTGGATGCATAGGTTAAATTATGGGAAGGGTCTGCATTATGGTGTAGGTGTTTGGTTATAATTTCTAAAACATAATGACTCGCCACTAGCTCGAATAAGTAAAACTGATAATTTAGGGCAGGGCAAAGAGGTGAACCCTTGGTAAAGCAAATCCAGATAGTTTGTTAATGTAGTGTAACAATATATTTAAAAGGTTATTGTTGGAGAAAAGGGCAGGTCCCAAGTTTGCGAGAAAGTGTCTTGTTTTGTGAGGAAGTGTATTGTTAAGAGCAAAAAAATCCTGGTATAGGCTAATTGAATGTAAGACACTTTGAAAGAGCCTACTAATATGTATCCTAGTATAATATATTAAATAGGATGCTTGTATGGATCAAAAATGTCAAATGAGATTTCAACACTTTTCTGAAAAATGTTTGATGTCTATGTTTCAATCCTTAGTGTGGATGCAAAGCCACAAATATTTATTTGGAATAAAACCATAGACATACACTTGTTAAAAAATGAATAGCAGTATTGTAAATGTTTTAAATTTAAATTAAAGGGTGATTGAAACAAAATCATGAAAACAAAACAAGGTTTCTTAGATTTAATTTTGACGTCACCTTTACTCAATTAAAAATAGCACACATCTATCATCCTGTCTTCTTGGGATATAAAGTTGAAGTTACAAATACCTAGCAGTGATACCAATACAAAAAACAAACAAAAAAACATCGTTTATAATAAGCCACTGTTAAATTATTCCCGCATCACAGGTTTCAATTTTACACAGAATTTTAGAAGACACTTTCTTTCAATAATAGGTGGAGTAATTCGTTCAAAAATCGGTTCATGAGATGATTATAATATTTTATGTATACCAAAATAAACAAAAAACAGCCCTCTTCAAATTTCTTTGTTTGCTTGGATTTAAAAAAAAATGTTCTTTTGTATAACCCTCCATTTACAACTGTAAGAACATTGCCAATGTACAAAATGTCCCTAATAATGGTTGAGTAATAGTTTGAATAATAGGTTTATTTTTGCACTTCCTACCCACCTGTTGCTATTAACTCTTTACCTTAATTACCATTATTATAACATTGTTGATGAAGGATAAATAATTATTTTCAATGTGTTTTTAGAAGGTTATTAGTCTTTAGAGACAAAATATTCACCATGAGAACATGTTTGCATTAGAATAATTATTTTAAGCATGTGTAGTTTTCACAATTTTCACAATATCCATTATAAAAAGTTGTAAATAGGGACTGTGATATCCAGTAGGAATACCGGTATGAACTTTGCAAGTATGAGAGAGAGTTTTCGGTGACAAAATCGGTTGTCAGGATGGGTACTATAATAAAAAAAATTATCATTTGAAATTAAAGTTTGCTCTCAAAATTAATTCATAAATCAAGCTTTGTTTACTTCAGATACCTACCATATTCAAAAATATAAAACATGTCCTAAAATGTTTATAAATTAGGCCCATTATTTTGATTACTATTTCAATTAATTAGTTCATTTATTAATATTAATAATAATGGATTGTAAACATCTTGAGTAAATGGTGATTTAAAATAATTGTAAATCGGTAGGAAATTCCATGTAAATCTACATTCTGTAATGTTGTATAATTAATGTTTGAAATCATTACAAAGACTTGAAAATGTTATTGTCAAGAAACTAGAAAATACTACTCACTTTGCTAGAAATGCTGTTCACATCTTGTCCAAAGTGTATTTTGTGAACGGAGGGGCCTGGCTCCTGTCGTTCAAAGGATACATCTTTGGATGTGGATGCAGCATGTTTAGGTGTAGACCTTTTGCCGAATACGTCTTGACCTAATAGCCCTGTTACTGTAACATAAATACATATCATATGAATATTAAATTAGAAATACAAAAGTAGGCCTATCTAAGAATTTATTTAAATATGTACAGTATATAAACATAAAAAATATTAATTTGAAGTAGTACCCAAAAAACAATCATGGCTAAAAATGAGTGAAAATAACAACAATAATAATTGTAGCATGAAGGTATATTGTATAGCTGATCGTTTAGATACTTATTGAATATATACACGATGAATAATCTTAATATATTATAGATAATTGAAATTATAATGGTTCAATCATAAGAATAAAATGGAAGCAGTTACATGTAGCGTTCCTGGAAGTTATATATGAGACTGACCCAGAGTACCTGATACACACTTCTGACCTTATACCATGCTCTCACCTCTCCACCCAAAAAACATTGTATGACGGACAACATATTATAAACATGCTATGAGATTTTTTATCAGGGATACAGCACCTTATGAAGACAGTCAATATTTTGTTTGATAGTAGCTTCTATTCAAACATAGGTACTCACTAGCCATGGTAAGAATAAACACAAAATGCACATAGTAATTACCTGGTAAATAATGAATTCAAAAGAAATCAACAAATCAGAGAAGTACAAATGTTTAGTAAACAACTATTTAAATTGGTAATAGAGTTTTTTAACTCTTAAAACTATTTAATATATTACTTAAATATATGATTGAGGTAGTAGTTATTTATTTACTCAGCTCAATTTGCAGCACATATACTGAGATATCAATATCTCACCCTGGTTAAAAAGCTCCGGGTTACTGAAATTGGAATTTGGTCTCTAAAAACAATGAATTTACAGCCGGGGGTCTGGGTGTTGTGCCTGTTAGTTGAGTTAGTTTGTCAGATATTTGCTGATAAAATCAATTGTTTTATAAAGTGAATATTAAATATACTGGCCTACCTAATTTTTTTTATATACATAGCTAATTTAAGGCAGAATATTAAACTTTTAAAAACCTTTTCTCTATTCTCTAGGTCTAGGGTACCATATATATTTGTAGCATGGTGTTATTTTAATAAACTACTGTGAATGAAACTGTTATATAAAACATTGGATATAAATGTAATAACTTACTCTTCTCAGACTTTCAAAGATGGTTCAAAGTCCATGAAAGTTTTGTAATGTATTTAAATGTGGATTATTATAATGATTAGTTATAGTAAAATACTATACTTAGGTTTGTTAGGCTTCCTGATGAAATCCCTATTGTTTCTAGGGGTAGCAGCAAATACTTATTATCCAGAGGGGGTAGTTAAAATCAAATTTCAAAGTGAAAACCTTATCTGACAAATGGAAAAGTTACCAGATCTACTTTCACATGCCTACTATGAATGTCAAGTTACGTTTATCTGAAGCTGTAACTTGTGAAAAATATTATTAATACTATAAAATAACTCTTATAGTATAGTAAAATGCTACCAATGCTGACCACAAAAAAAAGTTTGTATTTTTTAAACATCCCTTCCTATGAAAACTGGACCATCTCTAAAAAAAAAAGCCAACACACAGGAGCTCTAATACTTTCTTACTACCTTTCCACCCTATTAGAAGTTTACACTTATTTGAGGTCATGGGAAGTGGAGTGTGTAAAACATTCAGGATGAATAGGCCCCTACACAATAATAGTTGTTCACATTCATAAATTTCAAAGTATAATAAATAAAAACGCAACTTTATTTACATTTACAAGTCACAGTGGGGATAAAGAGTGACTCTCAAAATAATTCAAATTGGTTTATTGAAAGCAAACATGTGCAAATAAAATAAATTGCAATTTACAGCAATAATACCATATAGGTTGAAAAACAACATTTGGATATTGAACTCAAACTTTGAAATTTAACATAGTTTTCCATATTATTGAAAGCTGCTGGGTTCATTTATCATGTTCACTTCTAATTTTTTTAACATTACATTCATCACGATTCAAACATGGTTTTTATTGCTCTTTTATTAATTGATTTTTCAAGTAATAATTTGATCAACACATTGGAACTTGTTTGAACTAAAGGTTTGCTTGTAAATAGAATATTGTTATTTTCCTTTCTCCTACATAGCTACAAAACAATATATTAGGGACTGGTCGGACGCATGTGTAAATGTTAAAAAGTCTTAAGCCATATAAATAAAGAATGAGTTTAGTCAAGTTTTCTCTAAGTTACTTGTCACAAGAATCATAAGTTAGAGTTGCACATTTTATCCCTAAACCTTGCCCCACCTGCCACCCTTACCCCCTCCTGTAAAGAATATGGAGGGAGGCAATATACTCATGCCCCCAGTTACTATGCTAATGCATATATATCAAACAAATATAGCGTCACGAGCAATACGAGAATCAAACATTGTTTTAAACAAGGTAATGTGAACTAAGTTAAGACAACGCGACCAATCAGGATGAAGCAATCTCCATAACAAAGGAAAGTAAGTAGGAGAGGCTTTTCTACCATCACAAGACATTGTGGAGTTGGCCTGTTTTGCGGGGAAACCGTCTATTTCTTCATTTCATGGGCTAGGCAGTACAAACTCTTGCTGGTCGATGTGAAATCTTCTATGAGCAGCTTGGTGAGTAGGACATAGATGTAACTTTCTATGAGAAATTATACATAATGTATTTTATTAAAACACGATAGTTCAATATATCAAAGGACGACATAAAAGGAGAACAGGAGAGGTAAAGGTTCAAAAAGTGCATGGTGGAAGAGGCAGAAGAGATATGCGAAAGAACGAGCAGAAAGAGACAAGGGAAGGAAATTCCATGGTGGAACGAAAAGGTAAGGGTAGCAGTGAATGCTGACAACAAAGCATTTAGAAAATGGTTTACAAAAAGAACAAGAGAAACTCAGTATAAGTATAGGGAGAAAAAGAGAGATGCAAAGAAGATAGTATGAAAAGGGAGAAAAACATGGATGGAAGAGTGGACAAAAGTGCTACAGACTGATGTGGAAGGGAGCAAGAAAATTTTGTATAGTCAAGTGAGCCAAAGGAGGAGGGAAAATAGAAAAGAAGTCCAAATGATGGATGAAAAAGGAAGAATAATGGAGAGGGATGAGGAGGTAAGGAAGCTGTGGAAATCATATTTTGAGATATTGAT
This sequence comes from Timema genevievae, assembly GCA_902155825.1. Taxonomy (NCBI): domain Eukaryota; kingdom Metazoa; phylum Arthropoda; class Insecta; order Phasmatodea; family Timematidae; genus Timema; species Timema genevievae. The sequence continues at coordinate 287,570 of CABFWO010000220.1, read as the reverse complement.
TAACCCAGAGGGGGCAGGATTGGTATGAAAGGAAGAACCAGAGAAGGAATTGGAAGGAAAGATGGAGGAGGAAGTCGCAAACGTAGCCTGAAAGGAGGTATAAGAAGCCTTGAAAAGGATGAGTAAGGGAAAGGCACCAGGAGTGGACGAACTCACGGTGGAAATGATAACGGCAGCAGGTGAAATGTGTCTACAGTGGTGTTATAGAGTAGTAAGGACAGTTTAGAGGCCAGAGGTTTGTACAAACGGTATTATATTACCAATATTCAAGAAAGGGGCTAGGAAGAGGTGTGAAAATGATAGAGACATAACACTGATGTGTCCATGCGCAATAATGCACGAAAAGATTCTGGAAAGGAGAGTAAGAAAAAGCGTGAAGAGAAAATGGAGAGAGGAACAACATGTGTTCAGAGAGAAAAGGTCGACAGTAGATTGGATATTTGGAATAAGACAGTTGATGGCAAAGAGATATGAGCTTGGAAAGGATCTGGTAATGACATTTATGGATGTAAAAAAATCTTATGACAATGTGGATAGTAAGAAAATATGGAAATAGAGGAGGCTGGAGTAGAAAGAGTGGCTAGGAGAGTAAGAAATATGTATGATAATAATGTGAGTTGTGTAAAGACTGAGAGAGGGTTGAGAGAGTGGCTCCAATTGAAAAATGGAGTCAAGCAGGGATGTGCCCTCTCACCATTACTATTTGTACTGGTGATGGAAATGACTATGAATAAAGTGGCAGGGAAATTGGGCAAGGAGAAAATGAAAAGTAATGATGTTTGCGGATGACTTGATGGTATGGGGGAAAAATGAAGAGGAAACACAGGAACAGCTGCAGGAATGGAATGAGGAGGTGGAAAAGTGTGGAATGAAATTTAGTATGGCAAAAAGTGAAGTGATGGTGATAACAAGGAAGAGAACAAGACCAAGAAAGGTGATAAAACTGGATGGAGTATTGTTGAAAGAATCAAAGAGCGTAAAGTATCTTGGTAGTGTGATTGAGACAGAAAGGGGCAGCAGAGAAGATAAAGTTAGACAAGGGCAGCAGGGAGAAGTTTTCTACAAGTGTGTAGGATACCTAATATAGAAAAGAGAAGTGCCCCTGAAGTGTAAGGAAGTGTTGTGTAGAGTATACTTCATACCCATAGTTGCGTATGCAGGGGAAACTTGGACTTTAGATAAAAGAGAAACAAGGAAAGTGGAGGCCATAGGTATGAAGTTTTTGAGGAGCATGCTAGCTGTCACCAGAAGAGATAGGATTAGGAAATTAAATCTAACGTCAAGAGTTTAGGAACAGGGGGTACATGAGATAGTAGAGGAAGCTGATGAGATGGTATGGACGCGTAATGAGGATGGAAGGGGAGAGGATTCCAAGAAGACTAATGTACATGAAGTATGTAGAGAAAAGACTGTAAGGGAGACAAAGGAAGAGATGGGAGGAACAGATAGCAGCAAGTGTGCAAGTGAGAGGAGGATAGTGGAAGAGAGTGCAGGAGGAAGAATGGTGGAAGGACAGAGGGAGATGGAGGAATTTTACTAAACGAACCTGGCTACAGGCTGAAAACAGTTAATGATGATGATTTATATATATAAGCATCGCGTCTTACTATCCATTTGGGTTGTACGCTTATGTACTAATTACTATGGTTTTAAGGATTAGAAAGGTTATAGTCAGAAGAAATGTACCCACTTTTTCATGAAGGGAAAGTAAGAAACCATTTTGTAAAAACCACCCTTAGTACACCTGACCAAGATTTGAACCTCGATCTCCCCATCATTGACGGTCTAGTCTACTGTGAGAGTAACACCTTAGACTATGTGGCTTCCAAAGCAAGTGATATTTCAATAAGGAGCTTTGTCATATAGCAGTCATATACAAAGGTTAAAAATATATATATTATTTATTTATTTGGAAACACGTTTTTTAAATAGTTCTTGTTAGTAATCACCTTTACAGATGGGTCTTCCAGGCTAGCTATCTCAAGAGTTTTTTTGTAGGTTAAATTAATCTTCTTCTTCCAAGAATGCTGGTCTGGGAAGAACTACTGGTTTTGAAAATTACTGTTCACATGTAGTGTAGTGTAGCTCTCAACCTTATTTTAGTCCTTACTCCTTCACAAGCTTTTGTACAATTTAAAATTGGAAACAGTGAGGACATAATTTAAGTTAAATATTCCTACTAAATATTTTACACCACTATAGTTAATTTAAAAACATTAATGGGTATAGTGATGTAGTCCGTAATTTGTAGAAAGTATCTTAAAAAAAACCTCCATAGCATCAGTCCATGAGGGAGATACACCAACATTTTTGTTTTTTCTAAATATAAGGTTAATGCCATTCTACCTATATTCAATGCCATACATATTTAAAATATTAGAAACATACTTTAAGTGTGTTTAGTTTAGAATTATTTGACATGCATTGTTCAATGTAGTTGTAAGACTCACCATATCATAAGACCTGCATGATCAGATGCCAGTTAATACATCCTCATTAAAGTACAGTATTACAAAGTAAAATATTGTGACAAAACCACTTTTTATATTGGAAATTGGTTTTCAACAATGAAAAGGAATTTGTTTTATCCAGACTTTTGATTTTGTAGAATCTTTGATTGATACTATTAATTAAATTATTATAGGAAAACTATAATATTTTCAGCCTCAATTTATTTTATTATTAATTAATTCATGAAAATAGGCTTTCACCACATAAAGTAGAACTATTTTTAGTTCATTTATCTTTGATTGGAACTTTTATTTAGTGAGTAGTGTAACACCACTTGTTGGAATAGCATGAACTAAGTCTACCTGTTCAACTGTCAGGGTCCTCCTATCTACATTGTTGCCATGATCGTTTTGAAAGTTTAAAATAGCATCTTTGTGTTTAAGAAAATGGTTGGTGTACAATTTGAAATATTTTAATTGAAAGTTTAACACCATAAAAAGTCCTGTTTAAAGGTATTCATTATAATTATGATCATAATACAAACTTAAAATAAATATTATATTGAAAGAACTGGAAACAAAAGCTATCCTTGTTTAGGTGCACCACCTAAGAATAGGGGTACACACATGTTGTAATAATAAAGATAGATTAAACAAACTATTTTTAATTACATGTCATAGTTTAGATTTTTCTGTGATATTATTAAAAAAATACATAAAAATTATGTTTCATAGTAAAGTAATCACACCGGAGGTCACATGGTTTAAGGCGTCAGACTAGCCTTGATCGAATTTCCTGAGCTTAATACTTTATTCCAGCCAATTACAGTGTGAGATAATGGATTAACATTTTCTTTCTATGAAGATGCTGGTAACTTTCCTTAAACAACTTCACCAACTATTCAAGATGTGTATTAATCACAACTAGTGAAAGTGAGGAATGCCAGGCCTCCACCGTGGTTCGGATTCCACGTTAAACTGTAGGTCCTCCATTTCATCTCACAATCACCCTACCATTGCACATTAGCGTAAGTGCGTATAACCCGAATGGGTAGTAAGACGCGGTGCTAATAATAATAATAATAATAATAATAATAATAATAATAATAATAATAATTCACCAACTATTTAGCAAAATTGTTTGATATCAAAGCTCTACTAAAATGTGTTACAGTACCACACATTTCATTTATCTGATTTAATATGTTACTGCAGACCTACATAATATATTACATTACATAGCTTCTTAATGTACCTAAAATGATAGTTAAGTGTACAATTATTTGGTTTAATTGATGGAATGAGATATTAAAATATTTATTTAGTCTTGAACAAGGCTGTATACAAACCTTTATAGTTTTTCCTTATTTTTAAAATTACATCTATATATTAAAATATATTATTATATACTGTAGGCCAACCTGTTATTTCCTGCCAAGGTTTGGTTTTGAAATAAGTAAAGACCAAAACTAATTATATTAGCACCTACTAGGCACGTATCATTTGGGTAGACTATAAAACTAGGTCTACTCAAACCTTCTAATGAACAGTTAAGATAAATAAATACCAAAGGTTTATAGACTATATTAAGTTTTAAAACAGCTCCCAAAGTAATAAAAATTATATGAATGCTTCTTGCATGGAGAAAATAAAATTTATTTATTTCCCTTCCCCTAATGAGACTCGCCACCCTTTGTAGCAATTGTATTTTTTTCTAGTTGCCATCACTACTTTCAGATTCCCAACCCTCTATTCCTATTCCAGGGGTCTCACTATTAAACCCCCAGAAGCTAGTCTTGAAAGAGCTATCAAATTGTATTTGTGTTTAGATGCGAGGCTAACATATTAATAAATCGGTATTACTCGTAATAATATGCATATAAATAACAGTTATATTGTAAACAATACTAGATTAAATTATAATGAAATTTTGAATGTTAGTTTATTAAATTTATATGAAATATTTTGTGAACAGTTTTGTTTATTTTTTTATACTTGAGAGCATTGTGTTTTTAACTCTTGTCATGAAGTGTGACATGAAGATGGCTTTGGGAAGTTTTTGAGGAAAATGGCAGGGTAGGGGGGATGTTAATAAATGAGAAAAGATTTACAAGAAAGATAATCAATCCTGTACCTGCCTGACTAACTGATTTAAAAACATTTACTCATATAGGCATTCAGTAAGAACTATTTCATGTAAAAAGAACACAATTCATTATTTACTTACTCTATGGCATTGGGAACTTGAAAGTTCATTGCTGAACTTACAAAAGTACACCACCTGTCCTTATCTTGAGGTGGTTCTATACAATCCATCTCATTACACTCTCTCTTTCAGGTCCATTCTAATGTTATCCTCTTATCTGCGTCTAGGTCTTCCATTCTCCCATTCACGCTGAATGTCCTGCCAACCATAATCTACTAGACTTGATTATACTTACAATGTCTTGTGATGAGTACAGTCTATGTAACTCAATAATATGTATCCTCCTCCACACTCCAGTATCATAATCCCTTTTTGGTCCAAATATCTTGCTAACCACCTTGTTTTCGAACACCCTAAATTTGTTATCGTCATGTAAAGTAAGAGACCACGTTTATAATTCATAGAGAACAACTGGTAAAATGATTGTTTTGTAAATTCTGAGTTTTATTACTTGAAAGCAGGTGAGATGTCAACAACTTATGGAATGAGTAATAGTGCTAATATTATTTTAAATACTAGTATTTTCATGAGAAACCTTGTAGTTTTCCCATTTGACCACTTTGGACCGCTCTACAAATTAATGTTATTTACTTTTAGCTTTAACTCTGAATACAATGTTTAGTGTACCAGTAATGTGTGTGCTCAAATTATTTAAAAGATGTTTAGTTTCTATCTAAGTTTAAAATGGAGGGAGATGAGCTGATAGTTATATATTGTTTAGTGTGTTAATATAAATCTGACATGTCTTATGAACAAAAATCACTGATTAACATAATATTAATAAACTGTCAGGTGGAGCTAATACAAGATATAATAAATAGTTAATATGATTGTAACCAACATTTCAGTCTTCCCTTGTACCTACTATGATTGTAACTAACTTTTCAGTTTCCCCTTATTCATAATGCTAGCTACTCCACTTGTACCTACTATTTAAAAATAAAATTGATTCCTGCTCGTTATTGTTTCATATTATTGTGTTTAGTACTAATTCCTTTCTATCCCTGCTTCATAATATTATGTTTACTTTTAATTTCTTGCTTCTGCTTTACATTTAGATGTAGTATTCAATGTCATTTATTCCTTTTGATATTATGAGAGTTAATGTTATTTTGAACCCATTCCTTGTGGTCAAATTTAATTTTTGCCCTTTGTTTCTTGTTACTACTAGGCCTGCTGTCTATTTCTTAGTTTTCTTGGTATTACTATTTAATAATGACTGTTTCCACTATTTCCTGTTTACTAATAATAATTACTTCTTGCACCAAAGCACTATAATGGCCTACTGCTTATTCCTGTTGAGAATTCATGTTCTATGCTTTCCAATAATGAATGCTAAAGATAGGTACTGCTTTTGCTTTGATCTAGCAATATTGAGCAGTATCTAATAGTCACTTCAACAGCAATCTCTAGCAAGAACAAGCAATAATTTCAACCCAGACAGCCTCTTAATTCAGAGTCAGGTGCACTATTTATCAAAATAAATAAAACTACAACTTTTATGTTTTTAATCTCAAGAAAGTTTATTTTAAAAATTTAATCACAAATAAAATATATCTACATTTGATTATATAAATAAATTAATTTAGAATGAAATTGATTATTTCTTAAAAAAATAAGTATGGTGTACAAATATTAACAAAACAAATTTGACATAATAATTTGATATTGTTTTTAAAGTAATAACTGTGAAAATTAAAAGAGATACATTATAATGTTTTACCACTGCAGTAAAGACTAGATGCTAGTTTTAATTTATATATTACTATTAATAAGAATGAATAATATAAAAAGGAAAATTATTCATATTTTTCTATGAACTACTTTAACATGAAAACTCAATCCATCATTCCTATGAAATCTCCTTCCACATAGTGGGCACTGGAACTGGGGTTCTTTGCCACATTCAAATCTTGCATGACGAAGTAGACTTGTTTTCCATTTATAGTGTTTACCACATTCTTCACATTGGAATATTTCTGTTTGTTTGTGTTGAGGCTCAGAATGGCAACTGTCTTGTGTATCAATCTGTGTTGTTTTAAGATGGTGAACTGGATTCCAGATGGCAGGACCTGCTGTAAAATAAATAAAAACAATCAGCTTTGAAAATAAATAGATGGCCTAAAGCCTAAAAAAAAAAGGAAGAATGCAAGCAGTTTGATCACTTTGAGTCTATTATGTAGATCTAAGATTTTGTAATGTGATTGTATGAATTGTGATATTTCTATTACTAAGAATTGATAGTATGAATTGTCATGTTTCTATTACTAAGAATTGATAGTATGAATTGTCATGTTTCTATTACTAAGAATTAATTGTATGAATTCTCATGATTCTATTACTATAAATTGATTGTATGAATTGTGATGTTTCTATTACTAAGAATTGATAGTATGAATTGTGACGTTTCTATTACTAAGAATTGATTGTATGAATTGTGAAGTTTCTATTACTAAGAGTTGATAGTATGAATTGTCATGTTTCTATCACTAAGAATTGATAGTATGAATTGTGATGTTTCTATTACTAAGAATTGATTGTATGAATTGTGAAGTTTCTATTACTAAGAATTGATAGTATGAATTGTGATGTTTCTATTACTAAGAATTGATTGTATGAATTGTCATGTTTATGTTACTAAGAATTGATTGTATGAATTGTCATGTTTCTATTACTAAGACATCAAACTACTGAAAAACAACAACATAATATAAACATATTCCTGACATGGTATATGCTAAAGAAAAAATGGAAACACAATTTAAATGTATACATTTAATTTGTTGAAAGTGACACCTGAATACAGGAATTGAAACTAGAACCTTTGGCTTAGTGTACTAATGCTCTACTACTGAGACATCCAGGATTAGTCACATGTTTAAGGTCATTTATTATTCATAGATTAAGTGATAGACTCTGATGGACATATGGAGTTGTCGACTACTTAAGGCTTTCAGAAATACAGCCACCAGTGACTATGAGTTGGCATTTATGCAGCCACTTGTACTAATTATTTTTAAATTATACATTGTTGCATTAGACACAAGGCTGTAGTGAGATGGCAAATAATTGCCTTACCTACAGTTTAAACAAAACAATAAAATATGATATGACTTGTCACAACCATTTCAATGTTTATGTACATTTAAAAAAATAGTTTGTGATTGTGTTCATTGGTCAGACAACAAAGCTTGAGAGACTAAGACAAAATATTAACAAAGAAAAGAGGGAGTATTAGTGAATTTGGGAAGAGCTGTGTAAGTGGGTATGTCTTTGAGATTACCCAACAACAAAACCTTTCAATTTGAAACTATTTGAATGTAAGTTTCGAGAAAACAAGTCGCAATTGAGTCGGCAAAGAAAGAAGAACCAAAGAATGGGAATAGGATAATTAGAGTGGGCAGGGGATCAAGCTATCCACCCCCAACTGATTACAGTTTGCGAAAATATAAAAATTGGCAGTTTAAGAACAGTCTATTTGGATATAAATGCATGTTATAAATACTAAGATGTGTGAATGCTTTTATTTTTGTGAGTTTAGTGTGCACTGTAAACTAGTGTTAATCAAGTTAGTTATTGTGTAGGTTAAACTGGTTTACTTATCCTAAATGCCAAATTTTGTTTTTTAAGTTAACACTATAAATTCCAATAAATAAACAAAACGATCTTGTCTACTTTTTTTTTTGTAAGAAGATACTTTTAGAAAATACCAACATATATGTTTGAAGTAAAAATTGATAACATTTTACTGTATTATTAGTGTTATTTTATAAGTATTGTTAATATCTATCAAATGTGAAGGCGATAGATCACACAATTTGACGTTTGAATACTTATATGAAAACTATTTTAGTTACTTTTGTAGCTATCAAAATTGTCTTCCTATCTGAATATGACTCTAGGCAGGGTCGTCAGAATAGCTGGCTACAAACCAGGACACAAACAATCCACTCCTCAACCCCCCATCACCTTCCTCCTTGCCATCGGTCACCCTTTTCAATACCTTTGTGTCTCATAGATATACAAGTACATTTGGTCAAGTTGGAAATGTCTTTATTTAAATAGAGTTAAATCTATAACTTTATTAGAGAAAGAGGAAATCTTTATAACTATCTAGCTTGTGTCAATGGCGGTGGAACATTATTTGTATAGAGGATGTGAGGACACGGGGTGGATAACCAAAAAGGGGTTTTGAGGGACTTGTCCACTTTCCACCAAGCCTAAGGAATTCCAGGGGCTTTTTCTCCGGAAACGTTTGTAAAAAATTGGGTGCCACTATTGGAGAGGCCTTTGCCTGGAATATTTTTGGAAATTATACTTCTTTAGAATCTATTTGGAGTGGTCTTACCTCAGATATTTTTTTATGTATAGGCCAATAGAAGATATTTAGAATGGTCTTCACCTGATATATATTTTAATTCAATGCATTTAGAAACTATTTAAAGTTTGATAACATATTATGATTTATACTTTGCCACCACTTATGTAACTATTTAAGACATGCTCAATATACATTTTCGAACTTGGGGGGAGGAGAGGCTATAATAAGTTTCTAAATGTTAAACAAATTTATCACACTTAAAGTTTTAAATCGCTGCCATTAATTAACAGTAAAATAAACTCCAGATAACTCCTAGAATCATTTAATAATTGAAATTTTTCTTTGCCTGTGGCAATTGGGGGAATGTCCCCCCCCCAACTCCAACACCCTGAAAATTTGGCTACGGCCTTGGTTAGACACAATTGTTGAACATAAAAATTGGTAAATGTATACTGCCATTCACAGGTATAGATTTCATATATATTTAATGAGCTGAATGTTTAATTAGTGTTCAGGTCTAATTTTTTAACAATCTAATATATATTAAATGTAGCCGTGTGAAAGGCTATTTTTTTGTTTATTTGGTCCAATTGAATAATACTTATATTATAGAGTCTCCAACTAAGAACCCCCTTATATTAGTTTAATAACAGTTAAGTTACTATATAACTTTATTTATTAGCTTTAAAATGCAATATTTAAATAAATCGTACTATATTTTATGTCCTTCATAGCTTAATGAGATTGGTATTGTATGTTTCTTGTGCCCAATCTTATGCAGAATATAATTTCATATTTATTTGTTATTTTCTTTATGTTTTATCCTCATATTTGTTTGTATTCTTGAATAATATCATAAAACATGTTTCCAATTTTACATGCTCTAAGGTTTTAACAGTAACTACTAACCATCGATTATTTAGCGACAACAATAGACTTTTTAATTCTAAATAACGCTTGTCCAACGACTACCTCTGTACTGTAAATGAGCAACATTTATTTATAGTTGTATTATAATTTGGGGTGAGAGCATTATATCAAACAATGTAGTTTAATTATACCACAATATAATCTATTTCATCGCATAGTTTACAGAATTTTCAAATTTCTAGTTTCCACAATATAAATTATATTTTGAATTATGTATTACATATTATATCTAGCCAATAACATCAAGAATTTTAACAAAAGTGATCTTTTATAATATATGGTAATAAGCAAACTGAGGAAGTTTATGCAAATGCATATTTTAATTGATTATTTCTTTATTGGATAGTTGACTTGGATGCAAAATATAGGTCTACAGTGATAATTATTATGCAAATTTTGGGGGAGTTTAGTGGATAAAAACATATTTACTTCCATTTTCCATCTTAGAGCATATTTTACAAAACAAAACAAATCTTGATTTTTTATCTTAAAAAATGCCATGCAGGCCAGATAATTCAGTGTAAGAGCATATGTTCTTATTTTACAAGCGTGTGACTGATTTGACAGAAGCAAAGCCATTGACAATCGTGTGACAATCACACAATCATCATGTGAGTGATCCGTCATGTCCGCAATGTCCTTCTTGTGAGTTGTGATTCAGCACAGCCTTCTTCTAGTCCTTCTGTTTGATCTCTTGTTTGAGAAGAATATGGTAGAATTAGTTCGAGGTAATCCACATTATCCTATATGTATTACATTTTCAGACTTTTACTATTTTTGTTGAGTTTTGACACTTATTTGGTTTGATAGGCCTATTACTTACTTATTCTAAGGCATTAGGAACTCTAAAGCTCATTGCTGCACTTACAAGAGTATCTCACCTACCCTCCCTATCTTGAGCTAGTTTTATCCAGTCCACCTCATTACACCTATCTTTTTTAGGTTCATTCTAATGTTATCCTCCCATCTGCATCTAGTTCTTCCCAATAGTTTTCCAGTCAGTACCCTAAACAAGGTTCTCTCCCATTTGCACTACATGTCCTGCCCACCACAACATAAGAGACTTCAGTGTCCTAACAATGTCATGTGATGAGTACAAGGTATGTAACTCATAATTTTGTAACCTCCTCCACTCCCCAGTAGCCCCACACCTTTTTGGATGAAATATCTTCCCAAGCACCTTGTTTTCTAACACAGCTAAATTTGTTTTTGTCATATAAGATAAGATACCACGTTTCACATCCATGTAGAACAACAGGTAAAATGATGGTTTTGTATATTCTGAGTTTTACATTCCTTGAAAGCAGGCGAGATGACAACAACTTATTGGCCAATATATATATTTGTGTTGACGCCAACATTATTTTATGAATGTGAAGGGTGGGTTTATTAGGAGAGACAAAAGAGCAAGGTAAATGTGGTCGGAATGAGATATTTAAAAAATATAAGCAGAAAAACTCGTATGGACAGCGTCAGTAATGAACGGGTGCTGAAGGAGTGAGGTTAGAAAGGGAATCCAATAGGTAACTGTGAAAGAAACATCTTATGTTGGTTTGGGAATGTTAATAAGATGAGGGTGGATTGAGTGACAAAGCAAATATATGAAGAAAGAGTGTTTGGATGTTGTAGGCAAATGTGTGAAAAAAGAGCTACATTAAGAGTTTTAAGAATAAAAGAGCATGTATGACTAGGTGTATGGATGTTGATGAAGCGAAGGGAGTATGCAAGGATAGGGAAGTGTGAAGAAGGTTATTGAGGATGAATTAAGTACAAAGTTGTTATACACCATTTTTTGACTACTCTGTAAGGGAACAGCATGATTAGGTACCTATGTATGTATGCATGTACTTCTAAACTACATCTGGATAGTGCAAATTAAATAAAACAAAATAACAGAAGGTCTACATTACATAAACTAAAAGTAGTGGGTCTGGAATGTCAGGACAAGAGGAACATAATTTAAAGATTCATATATTTGGTAATAATATCAAGATAGCTGGATTATTTGTAGGTAGTTTACTTTTTCTAAAATGATTTTTAGTACATGGTTTGGAGTTTTGAATGCAAAAATATGTGTATATTTTTAGAGTTTTGGAATATAAGCTTCCTTGGCCTGGTGATAAGTCTATTGATTGTATTTATATACTACAAAGTAAATATTATAAAAATCATAATATCAACTTTCAAACAATACAAAATTTGAAGTAACTGGTTAATTAAAGGAGAAACGTATTGTTGATGTTTCAGTATATTTTGGTCTTATTATATGTAGATTTTATATGCTGTTTATAAGATTACATAAACTTGTCACAACTTTATCTTAAATTAATAAAAAATTCTATCATTTTAAGCAATATTTTTACCAAACCAAAATAGAAATACCAAAATCTAAGTAAAAAATAGTAAAAATTGGTAGAAATAGGGTTGATCATTATTTTACAATATTATAACAGAAATAAACAATAATTATTTTAAATACATAGTACTAAATTTTAATTATAGCCATTATGTACCTATTGTAAAATAGTGTAGAAACACTGTACAATATTGTAAAGTGAGTAAAAGTTAAAGAAGCCAAATTATTCCAGAACATATCTTTCTTTGTGTTTTTAATGTGTCTTTTCATGAAAAAAGGAATATCATATTTCCAAACATTCAAAATAATGTGTTAGCTGTGGAAGTGTGAAGAAGTGGAAAGTGTAAATGTTTAAGAAAAAAATTTAATAAAGGTGTGTATGTTTCTAGCCAGGCCTAGCCATATTGGTGTTGTGTGTCCTTGAATATTCAAAAGGTGTCCTTGAATCTTCAAAAAGTGTTCTTGAATCTTAAAAAGGTGTCCTCAAAATTTTAAACTGTAATTTTGCTGACTAAACCACTATCTATTGATTGAACTTCAAACTTCTTGATAAACAGTATAAATATGCCCTTAAGATCAACATATCTATGTCATAAACCATATTTTTAAAAGATTTACTTTTTGGCACTTACCTCTAAGAATTAATGTCAATTCTATTGTTTGAAATGTATTATTTCAGTGATTGATTTTATGATAATGTTGACCAAGTGTGTTTATGTAATAGCTAAAGATATATTTAAAAAAGTTTGATTATGCTAATACTTCCTTTTTATTAGTATTATATGAAATTTAGTAATTTCTTACCATATAAGTATAGGTTTAAACTTTTTGGTCCAGCACCCTTAGGACCTGACAAGAACCAGAAATTGCTGGACAAGAGAATTCGACTTCTAAGAACCTTCTACCCTTATGCCTATCCTTTATGCTTGTAATATCACTATATACTTATTGCTATGTCAGAAAATGTAGAATAAAGCTAGCAGGAAATATTACACCACCTTTCACAACTCCTAGTCTCTCAGAAGACATAATTAAGATCTAAAAGACAACCAGAATACAAGCCAAAACAATACTATATAACAAAAACACTCAGCTACAGATGTTAACAACTTTGGCACCTTTATAGTGTTAGTAGTATTGTCCTGGTGGCTACCTCTGAAACTAATGGCAGCAGATTCAAAAGTGCTAGACCACGGGAGTTGCTGATGTACATAATACCGGACTAAAGGGCTTCATTCTGTAAATCCTAGTGTAATATATTTTGTTTTTTATTCTAATTTCTATTTTCTGTTGCCTTAACATTGTGTTGTAAGTATTTAATATGGTTAGCTTTTGGACATACTCAATTTGTTTATTTTGGGTACTTGTTTTTCACAATTTATGTTTGATATTCATTATCAAAATTAAATTGTTTGTTTTTACTCATGTTACATTAAAAATAAGATGGTAAAACGAACCTAAATTTTAGTGGTTCTTTAGTGGTTACTTTTAGTTTAATGTCAAGTATCAAAGGACAAAGTGTTACTTTGATGAGTGATACCTTTTCGTATAACATAGCTCAGCTTAACTCAAGAAAGTATAAAGAGACTGAAAAAAACATCAAAAAAGAAATAGTTATTGCTTGTAAACATTTTTATGTAAAAACTTACCTAAATATTGTAGTTATTAGGATGAGTTAAAACAATGCAATAAAAGTAAGTTAATTTGTGGGCTTTTAAAGTGCAATAGTAAACTATGTACCTGTACTTGGTCTGTTTGTGTATTATATGGTCAATTATATATGCTATTTGAATAATAAAATAAGACAATTCTTATAATGGTTATCTTAATATATATAATTCTTCTGTACGTGTGTATGTCACTGAACTACTCCTAAACGACTGGACCGATTTTAATGAAATTTTTTGTGTGTGTTTGAGTGGGTCCATGTATGGTTTAGATTCACAATTGGACCCGGTAGGTGGCACTGCATCGGGTTCTATGATTTTTTTTATTTTTTAGGGATTTTTTGGGGGGGTTGGCTGGACTGATTTTGATGAAATTTTGTGTGTGTGTTTGAGTGGGTCTGTGGATGGTTTGGATTCACAATTGGACCCAGTAGGTGGCACTGCAATCGGGTTCTATGTTTTTTTTATTTTTAGGGATTTTTTGGGGGGTATTTGGGGGGATCAATAAAATAAAATTAACTGTACCCGGCATACAAATTTGTAAGCAAGATTCGCAATTTTTTTTGATACAGCTGATATTTGTGGAGTTGTGGGCAAAATTCCAAAAATGAAAAGATGTTTATTATGTATGTTGTCTTGACAACACTGAATTTGTAATATTTGTGTAACTCACTAATTGGAGTTCATTGTGAATTTGTAATAGTGATGATCACATAGTTTTTGTTTTATTATCGAATCAACTATGCCACCCAAACGAAAAGCCAACGTTCGGGCAGGACAACGTCTGTCGGGTCCGCTAGTAGTTTAATAAATTGTTAAATGAAAGCATTGATTTTAAATATAGTGTCCTCAAAAAAAGATGTCTGGCATTCCATAATTAAGATGGATTAAATAGCCAAGCTTTTATATTTGTTAATTACAGTTATAATCACATATAAATATGATATTCTTTAAATTGAAAAATGATACCTGGGCAGGGGAAATGAACCTGGTATATTTGGTTTAGTACACCAATGCTCTAACCAGTCCTATGCCCAGGGTAATTATTCACTTATATTTTAAGGAAGAGTCTATGATGGAAGTGTGGAAATAGTCAACTACATATTATGAGATCAATTAAGATCATGAGCTATTCATAATTAAATATCTTCAGAAATATTTGGCTGATTTACATGATTTTTGATGTAAATAATGTGACAATCATGCAAATATTTACTCTGTTCAACTATTTTAATTCAATTCAATTATGTTAATTACTATGCACTATTTGATTATTTTAATAGATATTTTATTATTAAATCACAAACACCTTTTCAATAACTGATGTAATGAAATCAATGTGAAACTATGTATTAAAATCAGTATTTTTGACTTCAATTTTTTTATTGTTAAGACAAGTAGAAAGAAAAATCTGTAAAAAAAAGGACCCTATTTAACAATACATAACGCTTTCTATTGCTTTCAATATATTATGTAGGTAATGATTTGATACATATCACATTTTCTTTTCTTCATTGCTTGTCACCAAATATTGTTAGATAGAAGATGGAGGCTATACATTTTCAAAATTTGAGAAAAAATTAAAAGTTTTTATAAAAGAGCGCAATTTAATGCATATTAAATGGGGACAGGTTTAACATTTGGCCGAAACTTATAATGTTATCATTTATCTAGACCTTAGAATTAAATCAAATTTTAATATTCTTATTATTAATGCTAAATTATAAGTTGCTACTCTTCCTTATAGACTGTACAATTCAAGTCAGTGCAACACTGCACTGTCTCTTTATTTATTATAGACAGACAGATTTGGTTGAAAAAAGGGATGACATAGTGTCAAAAATAAACCTTTTACTCAACCACTTCTTAAACTGTGATAGTGATACAATGTGGTATTAGTAATATATCTTAAATTCATGCTAAAAATAGAAGGTTCAAACAACAATTTATATAGGCAATGAAATGAAGAAAAGTAGAATTGGAGTATATAAATATATTTATTAAAAATATAAACATGAAATATATTTGCTTGAAATGTTTTGGGAAATGTTATACACCCAAGGCCTTACATCTCTTGATTTTTCAACATTAATCTAATTAGAAAAGTATAATATTAACCATGCCAATTAAATAAAACTTGTTATGACTTTTATTTGATTTTAATAACATTACTCATATTGAATGTAGTAGGTATTAGTTAATGAATTTTTGTAAGAACTACCAATACTAATTAGACTTATTTTTTTAAATTGTGATTTGTGGGAGGGTGAGAATTTGTTGACATGGGAGGATATGGGATAACTAGGAAAGATATTCAGAATATCACTAATTGATTAAATGCATTACTTTGATATTATTTAATGCTATCAATTTGTAATTTTTGATTTTTAAATATAGTATGTGACTTAGTATGAAAATAAAATTTGAATTCCAGATCTAAGGTTACAACTTAGTTATTACATTCTCTTTGGGTACTCTCTAGTCAACTTAAACTACCCTTAAATCTGCTGAACAGTATAAGAGGTTAGACTCAAACTACAAATGTTTGCATTGATAGGAAGGCCAGGGTTCGAATCTCAACCTGGTGCAGTGAGGGTCTTTTTACAGATGGTATTTTAACTATTGTTTTCTCATTCTCTATCAATACTGATGTGGATGCATTCCATCGAAGATGTTTTGCTCAACCTTACCCTTTAAAATTATTACCTAGCTATTTACACTCATGCTAAACATTACATTTAAAAAATGTTGGTCAGTTTCCAACTCATTTGTTTCTGTCACATGTATTTTTATTAGAATATACATTTTTTTACAGTTTTGAAGTTTATTACAGTTTAATTTTACAAGTTTTTTTGACAATGTACAACTTTAATATCAGTGTTATATTATTTTTTTAACCACATCTTACTATCTTTATGTACTATTTATGCTAGTGTATTAGGAATGAGGAAGGTTGAATTTAGGGGTAGTACACCCACATTTGCATGGAAGGAGAATGGAAAACCATTTAGGGAAAACCACCCTCAGTACACCCAACCAAAATTTAGTAGAAATTCAGCAGTACATTCTTCTGTGAGTGTGAAGCTTTACACCATGCGGCCACAGAAGTGGGTAATTTATAAAATTAACAATCAAGATATCTTATCTCTTTGATTAGAGCTCTAAGTGGTGATCTTGAATCAAATTTAACAATTTTATTTCATGGCAGATGGTGGTGATATATTTCAATATATACACAAGGCCGCCGCAAGGGACGGGCGAAGTGGGAAACCGCCCAGGGCACCAGGCTAGAGGGGGCACTGTGCCAATGATGCTGTCTTAAAGAAAATTATAAACTTTTTTAAGGCATAAATTGTTCACACAAATATTTGATATTGTATTATTTTCCTTTAACGTTTCAGAACAATTTGTTAGGAATATTATGTTGAGTACATGTGGTACATTTGCTTCATAACTTGAAACATAAAACTGTGTAGCTCTTGTAATACAGCGTTGTGTACTTAAAAAGGCTTTACAACCTTTTTGCAGCATTTACAAAATGTTGAGGCATTCTAAGTAAGTATGTTCAAAAATTTTCTTTAAAAAATCCTGCAAAACATGACAGAAATGGAAATTTGACAGGTACTTATGAGGTATCAATTTGTCGAGCTTTATGAGGGTCTTTTGAGTATAGAAGAAAACGTCAGTGATTCAAAATTGTCATCAGGCCAAGTAACTTGCTAACTGATTAAAATATGTTTCTTTCGTTTTAACTCTTATAATCTATTATGATTGGCTTTTCAAGTAAACAGAGTGAACAAGATGATGTATCAAAAATTATTGAGAAACCCGAATGCTACCGACTTTTGAATAATTGCATAATTAGGGAAAATCCTCTGAATGTAGAGGACAATTTTAAAAACCACATTTTCTATCCACGTATTGATAACATGATGGGTTCCTTAAAAGGGCATTTTACTTTGCTCTCATTTCACAAAAATAAATGAAAAATCTCTATTATATGAAAGATTTGCTGGAAAATGATCAATTACTTAATCTCTGCCAAGAGTTTATTCTGTGTAAGTATACAATCTTGAAGTCTGAATCTGACATTGATGTATTCCAGTTGTCAGAGGAGCTAAGACATATTCAGCCCACAATGATTGTGGATATAATATCAATAACACCCTTGGAAGTGCTACAACATATAAACATAACAAAAAGTATGGGCTGGGCATCCTATTGACTATACCAATCACTGTAGACAGTGGAAAGCCAAGTTTTAGTAAGTTAGAATTTATTGGAGATCATCAATGGAGCAGGATAGGCTTTCATCTCTGGCAATGTTAGCCATGGAACACAAAATTGCAGAGGAAATTGACTTTTCCAAGAGTATAATTTCTTTTGTATCAGTGAAGGCTGAAGATATTAATAGCAAACTTGATAGGTACACTTTATTTCAAGCATATAAAACTTTGGTATATTTAATTTGTTTTGTAAGCGCAGAAATATTTTTTATTTCCTGTTTACATTAGTTTTTATTTTCTTACTATATTTATATTGTTGTTTTATGTGTTTGATATATACCTGCCAAAATACAACATATTCATACATTTTTTAGTAATAATTGAGACATTAAACATTTTAAACTTCATTTAACATAACTTTGAGATTTACAACTAACACAATGTTGTTGTATGATGTTGGGGCATGAAATATTACAATGCCGAAAAATGTAAGCGAAACTCAAACAACACTAATAAAAAAAAGTGGGTATAACAAATAGTTTGCATAGCTGATTAATCTTCTTAAACTTAAATCATATAAACTTGTCTCAAAATGTATAAGGATTAAATTTAAACAAAATGTAACTGTTATAAGTCAAAGAACCTAATTTTACTTTTTATTTTTTATCCTTGAAATTTTAAAGAATGTAATGTTAATTAGGGCCACGACAAAATATAAAGAATAGTTTTATTTAACTTGTATAAAAATCCAATCATCAAAAATCAAGAAAGCAATAAACAAGGACATCTGTAGATCATCCATCTTGTAAAGATCTTCTTTCAAGGTCATAAAATGTTATAAATTAAGAGGCACCAAAACCAAAGTTTGCCTGGGTACAAAATTATTCTGATGGTGACGGTTAGGTATTTGAGGATATTTTGTTGTAATAGAGGCTAATTAAGAAAGAGTGAATGTGCAGCTATTAGATTTACAGACAATAATACTATGTATAATTTATTGAATCAAAATAGAATGTATAAAGAAGATATTAAATTTATACTATACATATAACAATAGTTTAACCCTTATGAGATAAATTGTTGCTGTATCTCTCTTGCAAAATGTTGACAGTCTAATTAAAACAATTTCCTCTTTTAAATTAATAATGTTTTTATAGTTAAGAGCATAGCATGTAAAACAAAGGGTTGCATCATACACCGAAGATATATTTCCCCCTATTCAAACAATATTTAGAAAGAGAAAATTAATGTCAATAGTACAAATATGGCTTTATTCACATAAAAGTTTAGATCAAGCTTCATGGATGTAAGCAATTGGTCTTGTACGTGTATTTGTAAACATCTAATCCAAGAACACTCAACACTGTTTTTTTAATCTTTGGTGAAAGAACTAGTGACAAACTATTTAACAGTAGCAAAGCTAAATAAATGCTGCCAGTGTGCTGAGCTCTTATTCCTGGAAGGCCAGTGATCAATTCCTGGCAAAGTGCATTGATTTTAGTTTTTTCCAATATGTTGATTTAAATTTGGCTCCGGGTAAGCACTGGATTTTCTTAAAATTCCTCTCCTTATTACAAAAATTATAATCTCTTACTTTTTAATAGCCTACACTGGTCTAAAACAATATAACTAGTAAGTTAATTTATAATACGAATGACAATACAAGGAATATAAAAAGTCAAGCCTAAGGTAAATTAAAAATGTAAATTTTAAGGAAATAAACCCATATATGATTAGGGAGAGAATGTGAAACCACAGTACAGCCTGTCGAGATAGATCTTTGACCTTCTAAGTCAGAGACAGATACACAACTACCCAAGGGTGTAGGAATGTTTTCAGTTTTGGGGAACTGGAGTCCAAATGAAATTGTGGTGTCCTCAAAAACAAAGATGGCCCACTTTATAAATTAGGAGTATGCTGCGAACAGTAGTGTCCCTAGCATATCTGAAAGGAAATCTGATCAAAAACTGCTTTGATCTAATCAAAATAATTGGTGGGTGTACCCAAGCAGACATATTTGGTGCCCCTCTCAAGTCTCTGGGTGGGCTGGTAATCCCCAACTCCACCCTTCCCCCCTGTTTCTTCGCCTTTGCAACCATCCCAGTAATGGGCTATTGAGCTCGAGGTTATTGTATGAGCTCCATAGCGTCATGATGGCTTCGCTGCATGTGCATGAACAAGTTGTACTTGCGCTTAGTCTGTTGAGAACAAAATGGACACTTGAACATTGGTTCAGTGCCACATTCATACTTCAAATGTCTATCTAGTGTTCGCTTCTGAGCATACGTCTTGAAACACTTTGGGCATTGGTACCTCCGACTTTCTTCCCATGATGCATCACTATGTAGAGCGTTTTGTTCAGCTGTTGCTACATAATTCTTGAATGGAGTGTTGAGCTCAGGTTGAGGCAATGTATCCAATTGAGAGTCCACTAACCACACATCTGCAATCGAGATGGAAAGCATTTAGCAAGTACATTAAAAGATGGGGAGATTTGTATTGATACAATTTTAATTAGATGTGCTTTAGGTTTATATATTTTTTTAAACTCTTAAAGTTTTATATTCATTTAGTTAAAGAAATTAATTTTGTGATATGAGTTATTGTTTTCAATGCTATCATTACTGTTCTTTTATCAATATATATCACAAATATCTCGGTACATCATTTGAATCATATAGGTACACAAGAATATAATTATATAAACTAAGATTTTTTATTATTTTTATGATTAGAATTGATAACCGTTAAAGAATGTTGGTAATGAAAAATGTTTTATAAAATATTAAAAACAAGGTATTAGAACATGAAACACATTAAAATTAGGTAAAATTACAAAGTTAGAAACCAAGGGAAAATGGCATCAAACAGCTATTTGATTGAAGAAGGGACTGATGTACCCTGAAAATGTCATAACTATATGTTTTGTTGTGTTTTTAACTGTGAAATTTGAGGCCTACAGTTTTCTGGTAAGTGTGTAGACCTGTGCCATAGGACAGGGCGCATTGGCATTCTAAGTTCACTGATAAAGAGAATAGACCTGTCATAAGACAGAACACCTAATAATAATAATAATGATAATAATCTTAAAACTTAACTTTGTGAGCCATGACATAGAATATTCTAGCACATTACAGACTTTTCCTTTGATCTTTTCTCCTATTATAAATACTTGTCACACAATTATACCCATTTAGTGAAACAACATGTGATATCAACTCAACACTTCATCCATCCAAGACATAAAGTAAGTTTTTTGTTCAATAGCCTAACTGATATTCAATTTCTTCTCTCATATCTGCCTAACAGAAAATGTTTTTTTGATTTTTACCTAGCTCAATCTAGCTTATCATTTACAATATTAACTTTTTAATGTCTTCCTATATTTATTTATTTCTGTTACATAGTAGCCTCCTGAAGATGATATTAAAATATTGAAACATGTCGAGTTAAAATCAACTAGGTGGTCTTCAAACTATGTCCACAATAGCCTATTAAAGGACTGAACTTCCAGATAAGATTTTAAAAATTCAAATTTATTTAAATCACCTCATTTCTTCAGTTTTTATTAATACTATTTATTTATTATAATATCTTAACACCTATAGGTACATATGCTTGTTATTTGCCTATATAATAACTTTATGTTCAACTACAATATTGACTCTATTTAACTTGTTGATAGTTCAATCTACATATTTTAACGATTACAGTTATGGAATTGTGTGTTTTCATATTTATTCACTAATATCCTAATTATTTTTCATTTAATTGTTCTTTTGACTAATTTTTATTGATTCATATAGTCATATATTATGAATATATGAATCAGTAAAAATTATTTAATTTTATCTCTCAATTTTGTTATGTTATCAATTCAATTTTACAATAATAGGGGTAGTGTTAAAAGATAAAAGAGTTTTTGCGGTTTTAAATCAAAACAATTTGTTGGTTAAAATAAATCAAATATTGTTTCGGTACAAATATCTAGTTTAATTTTCTTCATATGGTGGTATCCACAGTTCTTGAATATCTGTCAGGGATGTCCTAGGATGTAATGACAACTTTTTCTCTTGATTTAAAAAGTTTATAATCTAATGCTGCTACACTCATGACAGATATTCAAGAATTGTTGATATCAAAATGTGAAGAAAATTAAACTCTTTGTTTGTACTGAAGAAATATTTGATTTATTTTGGCTAAAAAAACCGCTAAAACCTTTTCTAGTCTAACCTTCTAGTCTAGCCTTCTAGTCTAGTCCACCCTCTTCAAATGTTCCCTATATACCCAACTTTATATTTAATTTCTTCATTGCAATGCCATAACCTTACTTTCAATTTTTTTCTTTCATATATCATAGTTCCTAACTTTATAATTTTACCTAATTTTAACGTGTTTCATGCTATTTTAAATGTTCTAATGCCCTGTTTTTCATATTTTATAATAATTTTCCATTTTAGCAATATTCAATTTACACTTTGTTCTCAATTATAATAAACCAATAATAATAAAAAAAGTTCAAATCTTATCTTATATTATACAACGTTCATTACTACAACTATTTTAGAATGTTTTCTAAAATGTTAACAATATAATAACTAGTTTTTAATATTATAGGCCTACTATAAATAAAATTATTCTTATAAACATTTTAAGTATTTATTGAAATTTTAAATGAAATATAAAAATGTTTTTAACAAGATTAAGAGCCCTTTCACACGGCGCCACCATGTCTTTGCATTAAGTCAAGTGTAACCTTTCAGACGTGGTGGTGGCCACATCGCTGGTGGCGTGGCCAGAATTACTGGTGGCGGGCAAGGCGATTTTTCGAGTGACCAAGCTGGCAGTGCCAACACATGTTTACATTCATTCAAACAGAGCTCTTCACACGAGGCGCTACTTTCTGTGCGGCCAGAAGTGTATTGTTGGTGAAAAGTATTTGTGTGTGCTTGTTTTTTGTTTTTAAATATGAATATCAAAGCTGAAAAATTGGATTTTGACACTAATAGATACTGTATCTCTTGTTTGTTTGCACACTAGTCAGATGATTTATTAAATACTCCAGTAGAAAAAAAAAAAAAGTCAGGATTCTGTCGAAGATCATTATACAGAGTACCAAATACACCTTTCATTGATCGGCCCTGCAAAAGTGAATGAACCCAAAACTTTCTATTTAACCGCTTTCGGCGATAATGCAACAGAGTGAATAAAACAAATAAGTGATGCTTCTTCTAGGTCTATTTTCAAACTGCGCACAATTGGTGGCAAGAGAAAAATGGTCACACCACCAAGAGAAGCGCCATCAGAATCATTTTGGCTCTAACGATTATGAATCATGAGTAATAAAGATCAGGAATAGTGTTTTATTAAGGTTACATTATTTAACTGTATTTATGTAATAATGATAAACCCACATCTTACACAATATGATCTTAAATGTTCAAAAAGTGCAAAACACTAAAATAAAATGTTCTTTTTCTAAAAATAACCTCTAAATGTGTAGATTTTCTCTAAGCATTAACAAAGGAATACATTTATTTGGATTTTATTTGTGATAAATAAATATAAATGGAACTGGATTACCTTAATAAAAAAAGTGTGTATTAAAATGTTTATCCAAACTATTTCACTACAATCTTACACAAGTGTTTCAATTTATTTCATCAGTAAATAATATGAAGCTTTAGTTGTTATTTCAAGGTATGTCTTACTCTTTTTTATAATAGATAAGAAAAATCATAATTGAAAAACCTAAACAATGCTATTTATCAATTTATAATTACCGTGCATCAATTATAAATATTGGTCTGTTCAAGTTTTGGTCTCTGCCAAAATAGATCAATATATTTTTAAAATTACATCAAGGCAAATTAATTGAACTCCATACCTAACATTCTATAAAACAATGCCTTTACCACTTTATTATCCAGGTTTGGTTTATGGTCAAGGTCATTTCTTATATATTTACCTTGGGTACAGGTTGAGTCTGAGGAAATCAATACAGCCAAATATACCAGGTTCAAGACCCATCAACTTTCAACTTAACTGGTGAATAAGCAGTTCAGTTTACTAAGCACCTCTCTGCATTGGGTTTTATAGTACATTTATTTGGTTTTGATTATATTTAAGTCTACAAACAATTCACAATTAATACAATAAATTCAAAATGGATCAAAGCAAAGAATAAAAAAAGTAAAAACAAATAAAACAAATTAACAAAATACTTATAATCAAGTAACATATATTTTTCTTGTCTTTCCATCACCTAAATAAAAAATTGTTTGAAAGCTTACTGACACACACACATTACTAAGTGTTTATAAATTACCAGACTTTTTAATGTTCTTGCTCCAATGATAATAATTTACATAAGCCTACACTTGAAGTTATTTATGATCATCTATAAAAAAAATTAAATTCGCCAATTGGGTGCATTTAAATAAATGTTTTGCCATTCCATTAATACATTGTAACAACTTAGGAACTATAGACTAACAATTGACTTATAACATCAACTTTGCAACAATCAAACTTATATTTTTAAATCATTATAGTTTAGATTTTTTTACTAGTTATTAATAAAACTTCAATGTCAATATATGCTATCATTTATTTCAATAAACTTAAGAAACATAATCCATACTTTTTAGAAAAAATTATTATTGTTATCTGTTGACTCAACATAAAACTATATGAAAGCACATTATTATTATTATCATTTGCCCCAACATAAAGTTAGTTGAGGGCACATTATTTTTATATGTTAGCCCAACATGAAGCTAGTTGAGGACACATTATTAGTATTTAATATATGTTGACCCAACATAAAGCGAGTTGAGGGCATATTATTGGTAACTTTCGACACAATGTGTATCATCTGAGCAGGTAGTAAGATGCGGTGCTAAAAATATATATAAAGTGGCACAACACAAAGCTAGTTATTGGGTGGATGGATGTTTGTGAGTCTATTTTCAATTTTAATTTTACCAAAAAAATATTTCATCAGGTTTTGAAATTTGAAATTGTACCTGTTTGATAAATGAGGTATGATGAAAATATTTAAAAACACAAAATTTCAAGAAGATAAGCAATACTGTTTATGCATTAGATGCTAGATCAATTAGTGTTTTAGGAAATACAAAATAAAATGTATACTTGGTTTCCTCTGATGGGTTACACCACGCCAAAGTGTAATTCGACAAGGTAAGTCTGCCACTTTT
This sequence comes from Timema genevievae, assembly GCA_902155825.1. Classification (NCBI taxonomy): domain Eukaryota; kingdom Metazoa; phylum Arthropoda; class Insecta; order Phasmatodea; family Timematidae; genus Timema; species Timema genevievae. The sequence continues at coordinate 262,194 of CABFWO010000220.1, read as the reverse complement.
CAAGGCAAACTGAGTGTAAATTTTAATGTTATTTTTGAGAACATTTGTGCTTAGAACTACTGTAATGTATACAGGGGTGTTGCATGAAATATATTTGGGGGTGGGGGTGGGGAGTGGATGAACCAGTGTTTTTCCCAACTCTAAGCATTTCAAAATTAGAAAAATTCCCCAGTAACAAAGGAGAGTAAAAGAAGGGCAATGTTGAGAATGGAGGGGGAGGTGCGGAGGCAGGGGAACAGGAGGAGGCTCCCTTTTTTTTTGTAATTTGGGGTGATAATCAAGCCTTGAACCCAGCTTTTAGGTAACTGTATTTTTTAATTAATTTATTTATTTGCAAGGCCGTATCAAGCCAATCATTTTAGGGTGGGGGAGGGGGGGGCGTGAGGTTGGTGGGCACATTCCCCAATTGCCGAAAGCTAAAAATAAACCTAATTGATAAACAGTTCTAGAAGCTATCTGAAGTGTTTTATATGGCAACATTACCCTCTAACTGTTGAAGGCTAGGAAGAATTCTAACTATTAAACACCTCTAGAAGCTATCTGAAGTGTTTTTTTTTCTGGCAGCATAACACCATAAGTGCCGAAGGCTAGGAAAAATTCTAAATATTAAACATCTCTAGAAGCTATCTTAAGTGTTTTTTTTTATAGTAACATAACCCCCCAACTGCCGAAGGCTTGGAAAATTCTAAATATTAAACACCTCAAGAAGCTCTCTGAAGTGCTTTTTATGATAACACAGCCCCCTAATTTGTACTTGTATCTTAAGTTTAATATTGTTTAAACCATAAATAAAGCCATTATGTTCATACAATTTTGGGGGTGGTTTGAGCCCCCAAAACCTCCTCCTGGCGACAACCTTGTTTATTTGTTCATACTGGATTTTTAAAGCTACAAGGCTTTTACAGTGCAACTTGAATTATTATTTATTTCAGTTTATCTGCATCTGAGCTAAATATGCAATTGATCTTAAATATATTTATTTAGATTTGCAGATATTGTTCAAATCGTGTATTTTAGATTAAAAAATTTAACTGATTTTACTACAGAGGTTTCCAACATTTTGTAGTTTATGACAACAACTTTTCTCTTTGGGGCCATCGCGACCATTTGATAACTTAAAAGTGTTCAAATCCTAGTTTTTAAGTTTTTCACTGTGTATAACTACCAGCCCGGACTATCTACAGTTAGCTACATCAGTGGAATAGGTAAAAAGAGGAAATGTACACTTATTTGCTTGGGGGGATATTTAGGATAAACTACCCCTGGCCAGAATTAAAATCCTTACTTCACCTTCACCAACAAACCAAACCAAAAGAGCGTGACATTAAACCCGCGTGTCCACTAATGCTTGTTTTAATTATTATAAATAACTTATAGTAATGATTATATGCAACTAATATGTAGTGAAATAGAATCAACAAGCCCGAGGTTGGGGGATGATTTTATATTATGCTAGCAGCATTACAAGGCTGCCACAGTAAACAAGTCTGCAAGAAGCTATCAGAATGAAATAGCCAAAAGGAACCTAAGCAGTAACTAGGTCGTTTTTAGTACTTCAACTTACATTTCTAATAGAATTCAGCATCTTCTTATAGTCATTAAAATCCTTGAAAAAGTAAATATAAGGCTAAAACCTTTAAATTGTAACCCCACCCAAAACACGCTGCGACCCCCAGGTTGGAAAATGCTGATTTATTATAACACAGTTGGAAGCAATATTTAACTACTAAGCCCCGGAGATGTAGAGCTCGCTCATCACTTTATCAAAAAATTAGCAATTTGGCCATGTTTATTTTAAAAACATTTTCAACTGTAAAATAAAGCAATAAAAAATTGAATTTATCAATATTTCTACAGTATTTTGATACCTGTCTACCAATATCCTGCTTCATAACCTCATGGAAGTTGCCCTAAAATGTTAAATACTGATACATCAATAAACTATTCAAAACATATTGTAATTTAGCGCATGAGGGCGAAGGGGCTTCCCCTGAAATTTTATTAAATAACTTATGGCAAATTCGAGATCAGTACGCTAAAAAACATGGTTATACAAAATTTCATGCAAATTGAACACTAAATAACGAATTAAAAATATATCCCAAATTTTAAAATGTTAAAGGGTGTAAAAAAACTTAATTTTTTGTTTAATGCAGTCTACTTAATCAAATGAAAAATTATAAGAGTTGTAGCAATGTAACACAGCCCTATTACTCCTCTTCCTTCATTGTTGCTTTGAGCCTATTTCAGAAGTCAAACATTAACATTAACCTCAATGTCCTCATTTCATCAGTCAGAGCTTTCGATAAGAAAATAATAAAATGTTGCTTAACATTCACTGCATTTATGCCTTCAAAATTTAATAAAGCCCTAATTAAGGCATTGACTGTACAACATATGATAATTTAAATCATAATTTACATAAAACTGTGACAGTCTAGCAGCCACGAAAGTCACAACTAAAAACACTAAACCATAAATAAAACATTGGCTGACAATGCTGCCACTTCAAGCATTGCTGGCTGAGTGAAATTTTGCTACTGGGAAGCTCATGTTCCTTTACGATTCGTTTCCATACCACATTCGGCATATACTCATCGGCCGTTGTGTCTGCCTACTGACAACGGCGCTACTAGACTGCTTGATTAACTAAACTTCCTACAATCTACTAAACAAGGAATCTCCTTTAAATGTGTGACGATTTTTGAAGTTGGATTTTTTGTAGCGTAGGGATCATTTTAAATTTGTCTGTATAAGTTTGTGGTTAAGGACTTTCATAATAGAACGTAATGGGGTACAGAATAAGCCTAAAATTTCCCAACTCCAGATCTCAAATCTCACAAAATTCCTAACTTTCAAGCTTTTAACCGACATTGGGGGGAGGGACACCCTCAAACTCCCCCCCTCCCCCAGCAAGATGCCCCTGGATGTATAACTCATCTGCGGTGAGAGTGTAGGTAATTGACAGATACCAGAAAAGTCTTTATTGCAAACATTGGCTGGAAGTCACAAATGGCAACCTACAAGGAAATAATTATTATTTGCCTACTAGTAATATATTATCAATAAAAAGTGTTATCAAACAATTAAAATAATACTTTCAGTTAATGTTTGCAATAAATAATCTTTTGTTAGTTTTCCACTCTCCCTCCATAAAAATGCGGGTTCACTTCCTCTATATTTAACCTTCCCAATTCCTAGCCCTTTAGAGTAATTATTATGTAAGCGTATAGCCCGAATGGGTAGTAAGACACGGTGCTAAATAAAAAATTATTTTATTGTTGTTGTTTCAGAAAATGGAAACCCATTTTTTATTTTTATGAAATCATATTTAAAATATAATATTAAATAACAGGTGATAATACTTTTTAGTCCAAATTTAAATATAGTTTAGATTATAGACCCAATATTAATACAAATGTGTCACTATGAGATTATTACAACTGTGTGATTCACAGAAGCTGAATCTTCAGTTTTTATTTTAAAATGGAGGTTAGGTTAGTAAAACTGACACAGAGACAGCTCTGACAATACACATTTCCTCAAATTGTATGATTTAAAAAACAACAACATATAGACACGGATACTTGTGTGTCGCCAAATCTTTACTACCCGTTTAGTCTATCCAACATGAATCAGTTAATTTAAAAGTTTGTAAAGGTTTAAATATGACATCTGAATATGTATATAGCTAACAGGGCCATGCAGTAGATTTAGGGGACCTGGAGGAATGGAATTTTGGGCCCTCTAAAAAATAATATAAAACTAGATATAAGAATCAACATTTCCTTTCATTACGAAACTACATTATTCTCATTTTTATAATGCTCAGCAAATTTAAAGAACCAGGTTTTGAAAATATGGTAAAAAAAGTTTTGAGGCACGAATTGCTGTTGTAAAATAGAGATGTTTGGGAAGTTTAGGGGCTCTTTAGAAATGTAGGGCTTGGGGCAAAATGGGCATTTTGACCTCCTCTCTGCCCTTTTCAAATTTTGGAGGGCCATGATGTTTAATTGTGTTTAAAGACATGTTAACACATGGGTACCTAATGTAAAAAGACAAATAGTAAGTCAATAAAATCACACATTTAAAAATTAAATGATAAATACAAAAACAGTCATCATATGAATCAAGAGTAAACGGATAACTTTGGCTTAACATGTCAATACACACTCCACTAACCATTTATGTTTTTCAGATTGATGTTTTACTCATTAATTGAGATATGAAACTATGTAAACATATGCAGAGGATAACATTATACAGATAACTTGTTGTTGGCATTGCTCATCCACCGGTGTTATTTCAACTTGAATAAATATTTCATACCATTGCCTCAAACTTGTTGTATTGACTTGATCTGTGGTTTATTTAATTTAATTGGTAAGTTTAACACAAGACATACAGCACAAATGGAAACAACTAGAGTCACTTTCAAGGTATTGATTGGCAAACTTAATAGTGGGAACACCTAAACGCAGATGGGAAGATAAAATTAAAATGTTCCTGAAAGAAATAGGCTGTAATGAGGGGAAATAGATAAAACTAGCTCAAGATAGGGATAGGGTGTGATGAGGTGGATTGGATAGAACTAGCTCAAGATAGGGGTAGGATGTAATGAGGTGGACTGGATAAAACTAGCTCAAGATAGGGATAGGGTGTGATGAGGTGGATTGGATATAACTAGCTCAAGATAGAGATAGGATGTAATGAGTTGGACTGGATAAAACTAGCTCAAGATAGGGATAGGGTGTGATGAGGTGGATTGGATAGAGCTAGCTCAAGATAGAGATAGTATGTAATGAGTTGGACTGGACTAGCTCAAGATAGGGATAGTGTGTTATGAGGGGGAATACATGGAACTAGCTCAAGATAGGGATTGGTGGTGTACTTTTGTAAGTGCGGCAAGGGCATAGAAAGGGGGGGTTGGGAATCAGGGGGGTCCAGAACTCTTTGGAATTTGTTGAGTCCCTCTGGGATTTGTTGGACCCCCCCACCCCCGGGATTCGGTGGGCTCCCCCTAAAGAGGGGTCCACATGTATATGTAAATATACAAAATTATTATATGTTTTTACTTTTACTATAGTTTTAAACAAATAATATTTTAGGATTCATCTTCAAGGTGCAGCTTGTAAAACTTATGAGTGGTTAATTATCTCTGTCAACATTTCAAATGCTTTTATTTCCCCACATTCAATATGGTATTGGAAGACAAAGGAAGTTTCTTGGAATGAGCTGAGTAAGTCGGGTCCAAGAAAAGAAGTCAAACATTTTTGCCATCACCTTTAAGATCTTACTTGAGGAATTAACAAGAGAAAAGAGCAGCTTAAATAAAATAACAACTGTCAGATATGGAGTTTGTAGCTTATATAGGTAGGTTTACGACCCTTACCCCACTTATTCTTTCAACACAGATACTTACTCAAAACATTATTTTGTAACTATGAAAAGTTTGAAATCATACATGAATTGCATACTAGTTAATACAAGGTTGTGAAAGATTGTGTTAGGAGAAGGGAATCAGTGGTAAAATAGTAGTGGCCTGTTGCTAGTATAATATTAGTGTTAGTTACATTAACATATGCCAAATCTTAAAAAAAAGTAATTAACGTTTGGCACCTGGATAGTAAAAGAATCACCAGCAGAAACTATTCCCAACTAGACACCAAAATGATGTTTTTTTTGTTAATTTTTTATTTTATCGCAGTTGACTAACTATTTGGTTATAACTATGCTATTGTTGTAAGAATAATAGAGGTAGAGTGGAGAGTAAATGTAACCACATTTGTGAGGGGGGAGAGTGAGAAACCATTTAGGATAAACTACCTTTCATACACTTGGCCAGAATTCAAACCCTGACGTCCTTGTCACCGGCAAACCAGACTTAATAATGATCTTGACCGTATGCTCATTAGCACGGATAGTAATAATCTCAATGCTACTAATATTAACATTGTAACTTTTAAGATAACCATATTATTAGAGTTTAATTTTATTTACAAAACGCTTTTTTCTGTTTGAACATAACTATTTTTACTTTCTCATATCAAGAGAAAATACTGTAATTGTGAAAGGTTTGACCTCGAGATTATTATGAATATTGACATTCAATGTACCTCCAAATGTGAAAAAGTGTATCTGGAAATTCTATGTGTCCTTCAGTTTGTCTGCCTAGTGCCACAACCGAATTGGTTTGATGAATTTTGTTCATACTTGATATTTAGGTATTATATAGTATTGGGACATTTAAAAGATTTTAATACTAGCCCTTAAAATAAGGGTTGTTTATTAATTTTTGTTTTAATATGAAATAGTTTGAAAATAGCTCTAAGAATTTTGTTTAAAATGAATATTTGGGGTGTATTTGATATTAAAGATAATACTGTACACCTATTTTTTTCAGGAGAAAATTCGCTAAGGTTAATTTACTAAGGACTTTTTTTTTTAAATTAAATGTTTCTCGAAAATTGCTCTTAGATTTTGTTTAAATGTATATCATAAAAGGTTTTACATGATTAAAGGCACTGTTTACTTGTTTTTTATAGAAAAATTGATTTATAGATAGTTTACATATGACTCTTATTTTTTTAAATTAAAATTGTTTCAAATATGAGTTTAAAATTTTTGGTTGAAATTGGAAATGTAGGTAGTTTTTAAATGATAAATAGGGTGTAGAAAGGCTGGGGTCGTGGGAGTCCTGAGCCCCCTGGAATTTGATGTACCTACCATATGGGAGTTCATATTATATGTATAGAAACTTTTATAGGCTAGGGGTATAGTAAAATTTTCTAGCTGACCCCCATAAGAAAAATTAGCTTTCTACACTCTTGAAGTGCAGCAATGAACTTTCGAGTTTCTATTGCCATAGAGTAAGATTAATATTGTGATTATTAATTGCTTAATTTAAAGGGTAATAATAAAGGTGCTAGTTATAGAGAAAGTGCACCTACATTATCATGGAAATAGGATAGGAAAACCACGGAGATTAAGCACATCTCAAAACCAGCCTCAATGTACTTTGTCAGGATTCAAACCCCAACCTCCCCGTCAATAGTGCCCTAAAGCAATGTGAGTCAAATTCCTTAAACCATGCATTCCTGTTGTTTAGGTATATTCAATTAAGTTTGTTGAGATATTGTGATTTAGACAACTATTTCAGTAATGTTTTTGTTTGAATCCTGGTGGGATAAAAAAACAAATTAAGCCTCTATTATGATAACCAAGCAACAGAATTTTCTTAGATAAACACCACAAACAATAACCAACAAGTAAATTATCAACTTCGCAATTCTATTTTATTTGTAACTTTAGGTATAATACAGAGTTGTTTAAAAGATGAAAATTTTTCATTGTCATTAATGCAATTATTTGTCTAAAGATTTACAAAGATTAGTGTTTGGTTTTTATATTCAAGCTAAAAATAACTTTATATGCATAATATTACATAGCTATGTACTTAAAATGTTTAAGTAATTTATTATATGTTTATGAATGTTTGTAATTTGATACTAAAGTATTATATTTTATTCTTATTTAATGCATTGGTAAAGAGTTAAATATTAATTATATTTATAATTATAATCATACATATTTAGTTAAAAATAAACATTAATGTCTTCCAACAACATTATCTAGTACATAAACATAAAATGAGTTTAGAATATTATTAGAAGAATTTCCAATAAACATCACATGTAAACTAAGTTTAAGGATCAGGATGTATAGTAGCAATATGTCTCCTTAAATTAGTTCCTCTTTTAGATCTATAATCACAAAAACTGCAAAAGTACTTTGAATCCCTTCCACAAACATATTTTCGGTGACGAGTTAAGTTAAATTCACTTTTAAACTTGTGATGACAGTCTGGACATGAGTACATGGGTTCTGTAGGGTGTATATAGCTGAAAACACCATTGGTGTTCACATAGTGATGTATATTCTTCATCTTATCATCAAAGATAGTTATTGGCATCCGAATATTACCTGCAACAAACAAAGATTTGTGGATAAGGTGATTTTATTTCACAAGACATCAATGTAAATTAAATTGTGTCCCAATGTGCTAGGAGACATTCAAGTCTGGACGACTACAAAGGATTTTTAACAAATTTTTTTCATAGAAATCTTGTAGCTCTAATCAAAAAAGAATATTTTTTTTTCTAAATGATATATAATAGAAAATTATATTTAATGTAGTCATTTTAAAATTATGAGTTTATTTTCTAATACACACAGCTTTGGAATATCAGAGTCTACTCAGAGGCTTACATGGACAAGATACCATTGGAACTCATTAAAAGCTAATAAATAATACACACACTTTTTCATTTTATTTATATGAGGTATTTATCGTGCACTTTCTTAACCAACCGATTATATCAGCAAACAAGAATTTATATGACCGAGTGCGAGAGGGCCTAACAATTTTGCCGGGAAAGGTAGTTTCACATACCTTCTAGGATTCTTTAACACACTACAAATGACATGGGACTGACGGCTTTACTTTCCCTCTGAAGGAAGTTGTGCTATGGGTTTTTACTACTCAAGAAAAATATGTCATCTCCTGCTGGGTTTGAACCCATGAACATCGGGTCCTGAGGCGAGCAATTTACCCCAAGACCAGCAAGGCTGACTTATATAAACATAATAAATTTCTATAATGACAACCTAATATTCAAAAACAATATTTAAACGTGCTTTTAAAATGTGAAATATTTGTAGTTTCAAATTACAATCAAAATAAATAGTTTTCCTAGTTTATGGGCAACATTTGACATTAAAATAATTGTTTTCAGGAGCTCGAAATTTTTCTTCATGATAAAAACTTTCACACCTTAAAATAAAATAGGTTATTTTTAACAGTGAGAGTACATAGGGAAAATATTTAACTTTTCACTGTGGCTGTGTGCTTCATTATAGGTTTGGGCTTCAGCAACTGTCAACAACAGTTAGTGCTGTGTACACCAATGCCAAGAAAGTTAATCACAAACAACAGTGTAGCAAACTACCAAAAAATAAAGTTACAGATATGTACGTTTCTTAATACACTGGCAAGTAGAGGCTTTTTCAGAAGTGTGAGAAGCCTGATTTGGAGGAGGAATATGCCAAACAAGTGCAAAGGAGTGATCTACAACGCCTACTACCTACCAATATTGATGTACGCTGCAGAAACGTGGGTAATGAAGGAACTGGATAGAAGCAGGCGAGGGAAATGATATTTCTGAGAAGCAGGATCAGCGTGACAAAATTTGGCAGCATAAGAAATGAGAGAGTAAGAGGAATAGTAAAGGAAGGTTCAGTCCAGGACAGGATAGAGAAGGTAGTATGGCCGTGTGAGAAGAATGGAGAGGGAAAGTATGTCTAGGAGGATGTTGGATATGGAGGTGGGGAAGGGGGAGATGAGGCAGAGAGGAAGACCAAGTGACAGAAGGCTGAAGGGAGTGAGGAGGAGTGTGGAGAAGAGAGGAGAGGATTGGGCCACAATGCAGAGGGAGATATGGTAGGAGGAAAGGAGGCAGTGAAGAGGCTTATGTTTCAAAGAGACCGAGCCAGTGGCTGGAAGCTGTTCATGATGATAAATACAAAGATAGCCAAAGTATTATTTTATTTTATTGTAAATTGAATATACATTTTTAAATAGAAATCTATTTAAATATTAAACTTCAAAACTAACAATCAATAGACATACAATTCAACAAAAAATTAAATTGAATAATTGTTATAGTCACAAAATAGTAACAATAATTTCAAAAAATCTTACTTTTCATTCGACATAGCTATGAAAGTAAAAAGAGCTACATAACTAACTAACTCTCTGGCCTAAAGGAACTTAAAAGTGTATGGCCACCAGAATGTAAACTCATCATTCAAACCTATCCAGAGACAACTACATTCAATTTTGTGTACATGCAATATCATCAGGTTTTCCAACTAAAATGTTGTGTGCATGCCGTATATTCAGGTTTCACAACTAAAATGTTGTGTGCATGCCGTATCTTCAGGTTTCACAACTAAAATTTTGTGTACATGCTTTTCATTACTTATATGTGTCATAAACAGCCTTTGAGCCTTGATTATCCTTAATATTTTTAGTTATGTTCATAGTTAATTTTAGTAAGAAGGGTTATAAATATAAAGTTAAGAAATATTTAGTTTTATAAATTTATAAGTTTTATAAAGAGAGGAAAAACTTATTGTTTAGGGATTAACCACCACAACAAGTAGTCAAATAACAAAATCATTTCTAATAATAATAGTAAAATTACAATATGAATAAAATACATAGAATTATAGATGAAATAGATAAGGTTGTAATCATTACTATATTATGGAGTAGGCCTACTAAAAATTATTACATAATATAGGTTGTATGTTATGTGTTATAGTTGTTAACACATACTTTTGGTAGATCTTGGAAGAACTTCTCTTATCACTCAGGGTAAACACAGTCTATATAAATTCATACCAATTTGATTTGTTTTTACTTAGATTTTTTTTAACAAAACTTTTCATGCATGCAAATGCTTAGGCATTCAACTATATAAATCATCTCTAAAAATAAATGTTATTGTTTATTTCAAACATATTACACATAATTTTAATATGAAATTAAAACATCTGTAAAAAAAATGTGACCATTAATATAGCCTACTAACAACACTTTTAAAAATATTACCATTATTTTAACTGTATGGACTGTACTCTTCATTTAGCCTTGATATAAGTGACCTTGCTGTAGGATGTTCGACAGGGTCTTGTGGAGTAAATAAAGATTAATAGAAAGTCAAAAGAGGTATATTTTAGAACTAATGGCTATATTAAAAAGTCAGGCAGGTAGTCAAAAGAAACCTATATTAAAAAGAAATAGGCTATTATTTTCTACAAAGTCTTAAAACTTGAAATATGGTAATTTAATTTTGTTTCCTTTAATCTTTAAAAATAAGTGTGAAATTCCTTGCCTATCTTTCATCAATGAAACATGAATTAGTATTTTGCATTTATATATTTTATATATGTAAATAAAGAGCTAACAATGCAAGAGAAACTGTTCAATTTGGCTCTTTAAATACACAATTTTACTCTCTTTTACTCTCGTAACAAACAATAGTTTGAGCTAAGTTTAGCTCAATATTTATTTTTGTAAATATGATAATGTCAAAATAATGTTAAATAAGTTTTAAAATCACATTTAATTTTTAACCAGTGATTAAAAACACAAAAATTTTTACAGGAAAATACGTGTGAAACAAATTAGAAGCAATTGTATTGTTAAAGTTTTACTTTGATATTTCTTTATACACAAATATAGTGCCATAACTTGCTTATCATATGCCCTGTGCAAGATGTTATATTTGGGCCCCATTATTTTTTGGGAGGAGAAAAATAATAATAAAGCTAATATGATGCAACAATTGTCTATAAATATTTGTTGTGTACACAAGAAATTTACAAGAGCATTCACATGTATTTATATATGAAAATAATTATTTTGATTGAATTTTCTGTCTTTCATTTTAACAAGTTAATTGATTACATCTTCAAAGTTAATATTTTTAATGATACTATGGAAAGTTTGGATAATGGTTCTTGTTCGATAGTCGATCTTAAATAAGTCTAAATTAATTATAATTTGCTAAAACTTCTCTCACACTAAGTAGTAGAGATGGGAAGAATGAGAAATATTTGTAGCGCAACATTGATATTCGGATATGACTCAATTAATCCAAAGTCTTAAAGAGCCTCTAGAATATCTAGTGGAGTTGCAGTTTTAATGTTTTTTATTAGTGTCAAGGCTTTAAACTTAAAGCTTTGGATTTCACATGAGATCTTGGACATATTTAAATATTTTCTGTGCTTAAGAGCGAGATTTTCAGCCGATTTTTGTAAATCAGCAACATTCATCAGTTCTCAATATGATACATAAAAACAAACATCACAAAATGTGCTTGGTTGCTAATAGCACCAATATATTCAACAAAGCAGTGTATCAAAAATTCTGTAAATATATGTTTTAAATTATTCTTCAAGTGCCTTGCTACTTCTTTCATATGGCGCTTCATCTATTTCCATTTTATTAACACTTCTTTCCTGTTTATTAGGAAATCCAATCTCTATATTCATTGTTTTAGCCAAATTATTTGCTTCCAGGAAATTTTGTTCAAAGCCTGTTCCTTGTGGTCCATATAAAGTATTTGTATGAAAATGAAATTTGTTTTATAAACTTTAAACAAAATAAGTAGGGTAGGTTTACATAGGAAATATTGTTAATCCAACAATAATAGCAATAATTTCGATTTTTAGTTTCAATAGAACTTCACACTTACCACTTTTGAACTTTTTAAAACTAACTAGTTCTTTGGAATAGTAATTCATAGTTATAAAATAAACATATGACACCCTAGCTCAGTCGGTATCGTGTCTGTCTACTGAGCTAAAGTTCTTAGGTTCAATTCATGGCATGGCCGAAAAATTTATAATTGATAAAATGTGGGTTTACCCTTTCTCAGTAATGAAATAATGTCCGGGGACTGTATATTGTGCCTGTCCTAGTCTTAGGTTAGATTATAAGTCATATGAATCTATGACAGGCCTTGCAAGCCGGTAGTGGAAAATATAAGGCTTGGATATAAAACTGACCCAAGCCACAGGCTGGAAACAGTAATGGATGTAAAAAAAGTAAAAAGTAATAAAATAAACATTTTTGGAGACCTTCTACAATATTTATTTCTTATAAAACTTGTTTACTAATTTTTATTCAGATGGCCTATCAAGCTGAAGCTGGTTTATGGGCTCACATGTTAGTTGCTTCCACCTTAACCTGTCAATATTCAGCATATTTTATTGAAGTTGATACAGTAAGACTTTAATATTATAATATGTATTAAATATGTTTATGTGTGTAAAAATGAAAATAATGTCAAAAGTTCTCAAAATGCTTGCATAAAACTACTGTGAAGCAGTGGGTCTGTAATGAGGACAAGCTCAGCCTCATGAGGACAAATGAGAAGGTACTCAAATAAAGAAGTAGTAGCTCTGGTTTAGAAAACCTAGATTAATGGCTAGAGGGATCTTTGTGCTGACCACATGACACCTTCTATCCTCAAATGGTGACACTATCATCACTAACAGCGACGGTTGCTCAGTCAGTATAGATAGCTTGCAGGCTCATACCATGGAGTTTATTTTTATAATATCCAGAACAAACATTACAGAAACTTATTTTTTAACAAATAAGATAATTTTACTCTGAAGCTTTTTGTGGGAAATAATTTGGGCATATATTAAGCACTTAGTTTATTTTTTTAACAAATGAGAGAATTTTACTTTAAGGCTTTTTGTGAGAAGCAATTTAGGCAAATCTTTCTCGCATATCAATTATATTAGATGATGTTTCACCTGAGTTACATAAGACATTTTTAAGTAAAATTATATTTTTGCAATTTTTAATTAAAAATACCAAATGAAACTTATACAAAACATGATCAGTTTAGTTAATATATGAGAAGAATTCGCCTGAATAATTAAAATAACAAAATATTCTAAATAATTTAAAAATGGTCAGTGCAGTCTTAACAATAATATGTTTTTGAGTTGTTGATTTTTTAAGTTATTTGCCAAGTTTTTATGTTGCGATTTTTTTTGTAAGGCCTTAGCTTATAATAAGGTAAACAACTATTTTATATATCTAGCCAACTGCTAACTTATAGCTTATAACAAAAAACTTAGCACATAAAGACCAAACATAATTATGTTAATTTTCTGGTGGGCTGGAAGTGTTCAAAAGGCAAAGGGCAAAAAAAAAAAAAGTTTAAAACTTTAAATGAATCATCTTTAATATACTTAATATCATAATATATCATTTACCAAATTTACTTTAAAATAATATCAATACAAAGTAGAGGCTTTCTTGTCTAGTAGTAATAATAATAATGATTATTTTTACTATGCACATTCATTCCACAAATGAGCATTGGGTTAGTTAAAGAGATTATAACATATATTGAGTGAATGAAGTTTCATAATCTTAAGAATTGTATTCATCTATGTATTTACAATCATAGTTACTCATGTAAAACCAATATTGCTCACATCAATACTTATCAAATGTCAGTAAAGTATATCCCTATATGAAATTTTGCTTTGGCACAAATTTGGTTAGCTTTTAATAATTTGTTGACTTGTTTTATCTCTGCAACAATTAATTAATTTATCTTTATTACACAGATTTGATACTTCAATCTATATGGGAAATTCACATACATATTATTTAATTTTGGAAAGGTTTTAAGACTAAATTATTTTAAGATTAAAGTGATAAATTATCATTTAATTTATGTGAAGAAACAAAAAAAGTTAACTGTTTGGGTTTTATTGCTAAACACTTGTGACGTGATGAGAAAACCCAATACTTGTGTACTGTGCACATTTGTGTAGATTCTTTCAGAGATTATCGTGTCTCAGTATTTCTATCTCGTTCATCCCTCTTGTATTTATAGCTCTTCCTTTCTTGTGTCTGCACAGATAAATGTGTGACCTGATGTTAAAACAAACAACTTGTTTCAAATATATAAAATTTTCAGAGCACTCTTTTTTCCAGGCATCAATAAAACAACTTATTTCTAAGAGTGCCTTTAATTATTTGCTGTCATAGATTTATATATATTTAAATGTCACAATATTAATATTCCAATTGTGTTGTTTAAACAGCAGGCCTCATATTTGATCAAATCTTAAGGTTTTGGTTTTGTCCGGTAACACATGTAATTAATAAATAATCATTAATTATTTACTATTAAGATACCATACTTCTTAAATCAACAAGTATTGGTAATTTAGTTTTATTATTTTACCATGATATTTGGACCAAGATGTTACAGAAATAAAAACCTATTTGAACCAAATTCATTAATATGCAATTACTCTGATTTTGAATGTCTTATAAATATGTGTGTCTTCAAGTAAGCTTTCTGAACTACTCTTGTTGGGCAATAGGGACACTGAAACTGAGGAGATTTGCCACATTCATGATTTATGTGTCGATTAAGATTTGCTTTCCACCTGTAGGTTCGACCACACCTTGAACAAGCCCATTTGTTTTCAGTGTGTGTGTTTGATTCTGGGAAGACATTTGGAGTGTTTTGTTTTGATAAGTGCATGTATTTGATTTGTTTCGACCACAGAGACTCTCCATCTGGAAAAGAAATCAATTAATCAATAAAATGAATAGAAAAGTTAATTTACACAAACTTGTATTTGAAAGTAATATTAATTTATCAATGCTTGATATTCTTTGTAATTGAACTTATTTGAAATCAGTTTGCACAATTATTATGAATAGATATAAAATATTTATTTGTTTTACAGTTAAATTTGGCGAGTTTAAGGCTATACAACCTTCTCTTACAGAAACCAGTTGCACAATAAACATAATAACAGAGAAAATGTGAATAAAATAATTAGGAGAATATAAAAAATTGAAAGTAAATATATTCAAAAGAATAGTAAAGAAAAATCTCATAATAAGAAAACAATTAGGGATAAAAAAATATAATCACAGAACAAATAAATACAATACACATAAAATAATGAAATAATATGTTCCACTAAAATTACAAGAAAACTGAATAAAAATAAGATTACAAAGGTCAGATACTTTCTGAAGAATGTGACATTTAGACCTATATTTCAACATTGTTGCTGAATTTGTTGTATGAATTTGAAAAAAGGATTTGGACTTCTGGTGAGCAATTGCAAAAATTGAGTTTAACTTAGACTTTGTATTAATAGAATTATAAAATGAGAGCACTTATAAGCTTTTATTTATATATTTTGGGGTTTTATAGGGAGTTTCTTCGGGGAAAAAGAGTCCATTCAAAGTCTATCCACCAACAAGATAATATAGTTTTAATTCATCACCTACTTTACTAAGTAGAATGATAAAAAAGTTTGATCATCACTTCTGTCATTAAAAATTACATACCTACCAAATAAACTTTGCTAAAGTAAATATTATTTATTTGATTCAATAATGTGATCACTGTTACAAACATGCTCTATTTTATTCAATCGTGATACCAATGCTACACATATGCTCTAGTTGATTCAACCATTCTATCATTGCTACATGCATGCTTAATCTGATCCACACCATGTTATTATTCTTAACTTAATAACCTGAAAATTGGTTTGATGTGATTTCTATCCATTTGGAGCTGGGCATGTACCTACTCAGTCCCTTGGGCTGGTTAGTGCTGCCTGCACCATCTGGTAGAAATGTCATGTACTAGGGAGTTCAGGAACCGTGGTGGTTACCCTTTAATTTCCCCATTGAATTTTTATGAGTGAGAGCTAAAGGACCTACTAATTAATTTTGCCGGGAAAGATATTTTTGCATAGGCTACCTTCCAGTGTTATTTTACATGCCACAATTGATGTGGGACCAACGGCTTTACTTCCCCTCCGAAGGAATTTGTGCTGTGGATTTTTATTGCTCAATAAAAATCCGTTGACCCCAGCTGGGTTTGAATCTATGAACATCAGGTCATGAAAAGAGCACTTTACCCTAAGACCGCTAAGGTTGACTAAACCATATTAATATTTCATTTATTTTGAGACCTATATTTTTAATAAAATGTATTTAAGAGGAACATCATTAATAATAACAATAGGCAAGGGAGTCTTCTTTACCCAAACATCATCATCATCGTCATGAATAGCTTCCAGACACTGACTGGATCTATATCCAATTTGAATATTTTCTCTTTCTTCTCTGCAATTATAAATTATTGTTAACAATTTAAAAATAAACAATAATAATAAAAAAGTATTAAAAATTATTTAACATTTTTAAAACATCTCAAAAAGACCTTAAAAAGTTAACATGACTTTGGATAAGAACTATTTTTTTATAAGCACGTCTTGCTTGCTACCTGTTCAGGCTATCTGCATAATTACTATAATGGGCAGCAATAGGGAAGATAGAATTTTAGAGGTAATCCACTCACATTTGCATGGAAGGAAAATGGTATCCATTTTGGAAAAAAAACACCCTTAGTAAACCCCACCAGGATTCGGACCCCGATCTCCCAGTCTTCTGCAAGCCAATATAACATGAAAGTGACACTTCAGAGGATTCGACCACTGAAGCATTTTTTTTTTCTGTTGTATTTATAGATGGAACAAGTTTCTAAAGGCACTTTCCAAAAAATGAGAACATTACAATCAACCAATGTTTATTTAACAACTCTATTTTATATAAACAAGCTAAAGTCTTCTTTCTAAAAAAAAACACACACACACAAACAAACACATTAAACTTATGTAAACTTATTTGTCAAACAATTTTTTGGTTTCCAATTCTTGTTTTTAATGTGCAGGCTCTACTGAAGTTCATGGAAATGTTTAGAAGCTTAGAAAATTATCATTACTGAATTATCATTATTGAAGGAAAAAGAACATTTTTTATAAAAAAGTTATTGATAAAACTTCCTAAATTTTATATTTAATCAAAGTAATTGTATTAATTGTCTCATGGGATTTTATATATTTCCCTAAACATTGGCTTTATATTTTGTAAATTTAACTATATTTGACACAAATAGAAAATTTTTCAAATTGTAGGAACTGTTTGACTAATATCCATGTTCAGTTATTAACTCATTAAAATTTTTGAAAATTAGATGCTTCTAAGTTTTTCAAATGGTCATTGGAGGCTCGATGTATCCTTCTATCACATACAACCAAATAACTAGCTATTTCTTATATTCATGTAAGTACCACAGGTCCTGTTGTTTGTCCGGGCTCACAGTAACTTACAATATTTCAACAACAAAGAAGTGGAGGGTGTTAAACATATGTGAGGGAGAAATTTTGAAATTGATATATAAAACACACCTTTACATATTTCAACAGGCTAAGGTACTGGTCAAAGGCTCCATTTCTGTGTACAGTTTCAATCTTAAATGTTATATTTTAATTAAATTATGGAAAAAAGGATTTATAAATAATTAATTTTTTTAATAAGCTCATAAGAGCGGAGATTAATTTATTGTAGTTTAAAAAATAAAACAATAAGAATATATTTTATGTTTAAGATTTCTATTAAATATTTTGTTTAGTACTTTCAACAAAATAAAAGGGTAATTTTGTACTCTCATATTACCCGTAAAGCTATAATAATCAAAAATATAAACATCCCTATCTTAAGTATTAAATATCTCAACAAATTTTTTTTAAATTAAAGATTTATGATATGTGGCTGTACACAAACAATACACAATAAATAGACTTAGGAGAGAATGAGCCAATATTTGGGTTATTTTTTTTAACAAAAAGTTATCAGTGCTATGGAGAATCGTCTTCTGAGTTTTCTTGACATCACATTTTCAATTGGTCTCTTTAGTAAGTCACTAGATGATTGATTGTTGGTCAGAGAAAAGTTAAAATAGCAAACTCACTGGTCATATTTGCTGGCAACAAAATTTTGTATATTTCTTGTTTTAAATAATTCGTTTTAATGCAATGCTCCGATTCTGATTTATATGAATTTTAATGAAGAATGAAATAAATCCAGACTGAGACGAGTTAATTCTAGAGATAAGATAGGGAAATTCATTCAAGAGATGGATTCCAACCCCAATCTTAACAAACACACCCACTCGCTTCAGCCACCATTGAAAATATGTATTGCTCATCCAATTATCAAAAGCCCTAATAAACATTTCACTTTATTAACGATTTGTAGTTTTTATGTTGAACACGGTAGATTATTATTTAAGTAAAATAATAAAGTTAAAATTACTGTATGAAGTGTGATTCTATAATTCCGAATATAGAATGCATCATTAGTATTTTTGTGAGACAATTAATTATTTTGTATTTATAATTAACAATTTCATATAGACTGCAATTTACAATATATATATTTATGAAAATAAAATTAGAGCATAGAAAGTAACATCTTTATTTTGTACTCATACAAACCTCACAATCTAGTCAATTTCTATACCTCTCTTAATTCAGTGAGTTCTATCAAAGACCAGAAAAATAAATATTCTCAAGTAGACCTTGGTCATATATATATTTAAAAAATTACCAATTGGTATCCAAAACAAATCGATTGTAAAATTTCATCGTGTTCCATTCCTATTATGTATTGATGATAATAATAATTATAAGTGCAATGGAACGTGATAGTATTTAACAATATTATTGTTTTGGATAAGTTACAGTTTCTAGTATAAAAAATCACTGTATTTTTTAAGTTTTTTGAGAGTCCAGAAAGTTTCGACATATTTTCCATAAACTATGGATTTTCATTTCAAGCACAAGAAATAAAAAATATTAAAACTACATAAATCACATTTATTTTATATTTTATAGGCCAATAAAAGAATGAAATTGTTTTTAAATGTTCAAATTGTCAAAGCTGTTCATGAACCAATTTACTTTGTTTGTTAGTGAGATAATGGACAGCGTCAGTAATGAACAGGTGCTGAAGGAGTGTGGTTCGAAAGGGAATCCAATGGTTTGGGCATGTTGAGAGAATAAGTGTGTATCAAGTGACGAAACAAATATATGAAGGTAGAGTGTGTGAATCAAAAGGAAGGTGCACCATATAAGATGTGGCTAAATGTGGTGGACGAATGTGTGAAAAAGAGAAACATTAAAAGTTTTTAGACTAAAGAGCATGTATGACTCGGTGTATGGATGTTGTTAAAGCGAAGGGAGTACGCAAGGATAGGGAAATATGGAGAAAGTTAGTGAGAATGGAGTTATTTTTAATCTATATGCACAGTTTCTTGCCTATCCCGTAAGGAAAAGGTGTTATTATGTTTGTATGTATGTACATATATATATGTATATATATTTACATTATATATATAAAATATAAATTATATATATATATATATATACAATATAAATTCTTTTATTGTTATCATCTTTTATAAACCAATAAATCATAAATTTCCAAATTTTTCAGACCATATATATATATATATATATATACACACACATATACATACACACACACACACATCCATTACTGTTTCCAGTCTATGGTCCGGGTCAGTTTTTTATCCAAGCCATATATTTCCCACTATCAGCTTGCTAGGCCTGTTATAGCTTCATATGCCTTATAATCTAACTTAAAACATCCAGTCTCTGGCCAGTGTTCATCACTGTAAAAAGGTAAATCCACATTTCACCAGTGATAAATTTTTTATATATACACATATTTGTTTGTGTGTGTGTATATATATATACACACACACACACACACACACACACACACACACACACACACACACAAACAAATAATTACAATCAGCTTGGTTATGATGACTTACTTGTAATCCTATATATTATTTCTGTTATCAACATCCATTTTTCTCAAATAATACAAAGCCTACAGCGATGAATAAGGTATAAGTAGATAGGATTTTTTACCGACTTCTGATGTAGCACACTCAATTTACGTTAAAACACATTGTTTGTTTAAAATATAAGTTAAAAGAAAAATCTAACAATATTTTTGTATATTATTTTTGTTGTCAATATCCCTTTTTCTCAACTAATACAAAGCCTACAGCGATGAATAAGGTATCAATGGATAAGATTTCTTACTGACTTTTGACATAGCATAATCAATTTACGTTAAAAGACATTGTTTGTTTAAAATTTAAGTTAAAAGAAAAAATCTAACAATATTTTTGTATCAATTACCGAAAATAAACTCACTTTACTATTTTGTGTAAACCCTTCGCTTAGTATTTAATTTCAACAACCCAACATNCAGAAGGGTGAATGTGCAAAAGTTTTGCAAGGGTTTACTGGTTAGGTTAAATTGTGGAGAGTCAAATAAAAATAATAAGAATATAACTAATATTTTGAGATATATTTCCGAATATTATTTTCATTAAATATAGTTTACTAAGAAGAAATTTTCAGCATAAATAATACATCAATTAAGTTCTTTTTTAATGCTTGAATGCTTACAAAGGATAACAATAGTTATATATCAATTGAAATATGGGACATCCCAACATATTGTATCATGTTTCATAAGAAAATTTGTATTTTTAGCTATTGGAAATCATTTAAAACTTAAAAACTATTTATCACAATGTGTTTGTTCATTCAGTGCAAATTCATAAGCACACCCAAATTATAAGGATAGAGTTCAACCTGAAATTAATTAAAATGCCGTTTCTTGATGTGTTTCTGCATGTCATCATTTCTCAACGATCTATGAGGGCAGATTGGACAGTAAAATCTTGGTTCTTGCCCACATTCAAACTTGAAATGGCGGCGGAAGTTTGACTGCATGGTGTATCCCTTGTTACAGTTTGGACATATGAACTTCTTCTGGCTGTTTATTGAAGAGTTGGAGAAGTTATTTAATGAAACTGGTGATTGTTCAGGAAAATACTCCTCTTGGTTGTCATAATCAAAGCATATATTTGAAAAATCTGAAACAATTATTTCAAAATAAAAACAATTTAGAGGAAACCTTATATTTAATAACTATAAAAAGAGCTACATTTCCTGTAATTCCTGTACATTAAAACCAAATCAACTTTAAATTGAAAATAGATTAATAAATAGAAATAAAAGTCTCAAAAGATGACTAAGAGGAAATGCTCTTTAGCAATTTTCACATTATTTCTATTTTTATAACTAGACTAGTGTTGGAAGATTTAAGAGAATTTTGACATTGCAATGACATATCATCTGCATTAAACAGGTATTTACAATATATCACAATTTAATTTTTTTTGTTTAGTGTAAAAGGGGTCGAGGTGGTAGTGTGGTAAGAGGGAGACAAAAAAATTTAAAAAAATGTGGTAGGAGGACTATTTTGTTAACAATCATGACTACAGATCCATAAAGAACTAGAATTTTCTGTCAGGAATAAACATTTGATTGAACAAATCTTTGTTAAGCTTATATTTTCAAAGAGCAATGGCAAAAAAACAAATAAAAACATGAAATATTAATGTTTATTTCTGAAAAAAAATTAGACTTGATGATTGTCTGGCATCCGTTATTTGTTGAGCTCTAATATAGTATATATATGGATTTATTTATTAATAATATAGTTAATATTAATAATTATGTTTTATGTTTGTTTAATTTAATTTTTTGTTGAGGGCCAGGAATGGATTTTATATAATTATTAATCATTCTTATCTATCGATCAAAAACAATTTTGATAAAAGATTTAAAATATATTAAATAAAATATTAATACAAAGCCACACAAATGTGCCAAGTGCATGAAATAAATTTTAAAACCAGAATTATGTTATATTAAATAGGTAAACTGTCACATATAAAAAATACTTTTAAAAGGTCCAATTGGAAAAAGCCATTAGAGCTTCAATATATTATATGCCCCTCCCAAAGATGATTTCTGGGAGCACCATTGGTCGTATAATATTAACAAAATTTGTTTATGAGTGAGCACAACTTTCCTCTTGAGTACTGCTTGCCATAGTTGTTCAAAACAAATGAAACAGTTTACAAAGTATTCTTTGACCCCCATACAAAAATTAAGGAAGTGTTTGCAAGGCCGTAGCCAGCCAATAATTTCAGGGGGGGTTTGGTAGGCCCATCTCCCAATTGACGGAGGCTAGAAAAAATTCTAAATAATAAACACATCTGGAAGCTCTCTGAAGTGCTTTTTATGGTAACACAGTCCCCCAATTTGTACTTGTACCTTAATTTTAATATTGTTTGAACCATAAATAAAGCCATATATATTTTGTTCATAAAATTTCGG
>CABFWO010000220.1:203878-239375 GCA_902155825.1 Timema genevievae | reverse complement strand
GGGGGGGGGGGGGGTTGAACCCCGAAACCCCCCCCCCTGGCTACGGCCTTGAGTGTTTATATAATGCTTATTCATAAGAAAGGAGTTAATGGTGATACAGCGTGGATGTCATGAAAGAGGCTTTCCTCCATGCGACCTTTTACCTAAACCCTATGCATGACTTATTTGGTGCTGACTGACAGTTCACAGCTGACAGCTGACGGCTTTAAAACGTTACCAGACCAAATTATTAATCCCTACGTTGAACCATATGATCTACAAAAAACATGTGTTTAACAGCTGTAACTTCCGACAGTCAAAATTTAGGTATATACCTAAATGTTGACTGTCAGAAGTCAGCTGTGAACTGTCAGTCAGCACCAAATAAGTCGTGGAGCTACTGTAGTAATTCAAGATCTAACAAGGGTGAGACGATTTAGACATTAAAGCGACAACCTAATAACTCTTAAGACTCGATAATGTGTTTGACAACCTTTATTTGTTAATAGTTTGAATTTCTTGACAATATTTTGGAATCATTCAAATTGGAAATAAAAAGTATTTATTTACAATCGTCATGGGTATAGAAAACTTGCAGTTAATCAATCAATCAAACCATGATTGTAATCAGTATCAGCATTAAATTATTGGTAGACAGTACAATGCATCACCTAGTGAAACAATTTATCATGAGTATTTACAATATCGCCAAGAAGGACGATACATCACCGATTTGCATGAATATCAGTGTTTGTTGCATTTTTAGCAAAGTTTATTTACACATAGAATTTAGGACTTAAAATATCAATTGTAGCTTTGACCATATTATTTTAATGTTGATGATGAGACTTTAACTTCTTACTTGCAGTAATATAAAATAAAAAACTAGACAAGGTCCATAAAACACAAAACTACTAATATTATAGACCAGGATAAGACATACACATATATACTATAGTAAATAATAGTATAATAGAAAATGTATCATGATATACCATACATAATAAAAGACGGTTCCCCACAGTACATGATACATCGTCTACCACAATTTATTGTCCAACATGATATAATATCATCTACATCAATTTATCATCATTTATTATATATTACGGTAGACAATATACCGTGGTAGATGATATACCATTTTGGACAATGTACCATGGTAGATGATATAACATGGTAGAAAATATACCACAGTAAACGATACACCATGGTAAAGGTTATATAATGATAGATGATATACTGTGGCAGGCAATATACCATTGTAGATGATATACCATTTAAGACAATGTACCATGGTAGACAATATACCATAGTAGATGATATACCATGGTAGAATATTATACTGTTGAAAACATTTTACCATGATAAAGGTTATCAATATTTACCTATTTTATTGGTAAAAATTTATAAATGAGGAATTTAATAACAATACAATAACCATAGATAAAATGTCAAACATTTTAAACCAGAAGTCGATATTTTAATATTAAGTGTTGACCCTTGGGGACCAAATATCGATATTTTGTATTGATCCTAATCTACAAATGAAGACGTTAATTCTTTAAAAGTAAAATTATGAAATTTAAAACCATGAATAACAAATGTTTTACGTATGTCTAGCGCAATTTGTTCTCGGCTTTGCTAGTGAATATTATATTACAAATTTTGAGTAAATATCTCAATTTCTAAAAAATAGTGCGAGAAAATTTGTGCGGAGTTCTGTACCATTTATTTACTTTCTCGCTATCTTACAGGTAGAGAATGTATTGTGAGCGTCAAAAAAATCAAACGAGATTTTGATCAATTTCGACGTTTCATGACCCCCGCCCCGAGTCCAAAAAAGTTGTTTTTGAATTTACATCTGTCTGTACCCAAGACTAGAGCCTAAACTATTTTACCAATCAAGCTAAAACTTGGTATTCAGGTTTTTCATAAGATTGCCGCGAGGCCTTTTTGGAATTGGATATCTAACCCTAAAATTAAGGGTAGCTTACATAAGGGTGAAAAGAGAAAATATCAACTTTCTCAAAATCGGCTCTAACGATTTTGATTAAATTTCATTCCAATCATTGATTAAATTTCAATTCCAATCATTGATTAATATTATAAACAAAATGGCTTCCCTCATTTTTCGGCAAAATGATTTTAAGAGTTCTGGTCTGATGGATAAATTATCATTTTTTATATCTCCAAAACTATTTGAGATATGAAATTGCTAAACAATGCAAATATGTAGGTCTATTTATAATACAAACATATTATTTGAAACATATTTTTATAAAACCAATAATTTTCAAGTTAAACGCAAATATATATATATATATACACTTTTCGAACACTAAAAGTAAAGTATTGCAACCGTCAAAAAAATATAACCCAAAATGTTGATGGATGTCCCCCCCGATGATGGATGACCCCCCCCGAACCCTAAAAAGTGGTTTTCGAAATACCATCTGTTTGTGTGTTTGTTTAACCCTAAAGTTAAAAGTAGTTTAATAAAGGGCGAAAAGGGAAAAAATTGATTTTCTCAAAATCTGCTCTAACGATTTTGATTATAATTCGTATCCGTGTGTTGATTAAGATTATAAACAAAATGGCTATTTTCATTTTCCTATGAAAATGAAATTAGTTTATGTTACAGAAGCATAAATTTCCATATCTCCACAACTATTTGAGATACTAAATAACTCATCATTGCAAAATTTTAGTACTGGATACTATTAAAATTAAAAAAACATTTATTTGAAATATATATTTATAAATTCAATAGTTATTGGCAAATATACTATTGCAATTTTGTGAGCTTTAGTTGTACAGAGATACTACTTAAGTGTTAACGCAATAATTCTCTAATTCCATAGAGTAAGTAGATAAGTAAGTCTCTCAAAAAGTTTATGTTCTTTTTTCTTTGACCTCTTAGGGGTAATATTTGTACAGCAATGGTCTATCTCTATCATTTAAGGCTCAATATTCAATACCTACCTTTTTTATTGGTCTAAATTTATAAATGAAGAATTTAATAAAAATGCGATAACCTAAAGATGTGCAACCCCTAGTAAAATGTTGAAAATTTTAACCAGAAGTTGAAATTGTAATACAAAATATTGACCCTTATGGACCTAATTTCGATATTGGTTTTTTGTTCAAATATACTAGTGAGGACTTTAATTCTTTAAAAAGAAAATCATAAAATTTAAATTTGGTAGTAAAAAAATGTTTAACATAAGTATAATAACGCAATTTTTGCTTGGGTTTGCTAGTGTATACTATTTCATTTCATATATATATTACGAGTTTTGAGTAAAATCTCCATTTTTAAACATAGGAATGAGAAAGTCCCTGCAGAGTTCCATACTTTCTTTCTTTTTTTAAATGCCCCATTTCATTTATGAATCCTGGGAGTCATAAAAGGATTATATTGAATAAATTGTTTGGTTTTAATAACCTGACAAAAATTGTTTCCTATCTCATAATTAAGTGGTATGAAAATTCACTTTTATTGTAGTTAGGTACATGTTCTGTGACAATTTGAGCTCTGAGAGGTTTAATCAAACTTAATTTTATAAGAAAATAAATAAACCAGTCTATGTTTAAAATAACATAACATACAAAACATATTTTATAAGTTTTTAATAGTTCAGAAGAAAATTAAAATAATGTTTTGAATAATAAAATTTAAGTTTAGTGATGACAATTATCACAACTTAAATTACATGTACTTACAAAAAATAATATAATAATATTTAGCACCGCGTCTAACTACCCGTTCGGGTTATACGCCTACTTACAAAAAACTTAGTGGAGTTGATATAAATGAATATATTACACAAAAACAAAGACGTTTGTTAAAATTTGTAAAACAAAATAAACTTAGAATTTTACATCAAAATTAAGACTTGACACTAAAAATATTAATCTCATTATAAAGTGTGAACATAACTTAATTAATTACATTTTCTGTTACTAAAGATAGCGTTCAGTATGAATAAAATCTAATTACACTTTTAATTATGTTAAGTAACCATATAATAAAATTGTTTTGTTATTAGCATTAAGGTTATTAATTACTTAACTTGGGGGTGGAATGTGGAAGAAATCTGAGATTAACCACTTCCTAGGCATAAAAAGAAGTTTGGAAAATCCAAGTGAAACTCAAACCACCACTAGGAAATTATATTCAGTTGTCCTATATTTTAATAAAGCTTTAGTGGTAAGCTCAACAAAGCCATGACAAAGGGCATGAAAGACTGATCTAAGACCAGGACATTGTCGAAAAATCTGTGTTAATTTTTTTTAGTAGACTTTCTACTTTCAAAAAGTCCAACACCTTAGCTCAGTCAGTAGCGAGTCCACCCAATAAACTAAAGTCTCGGGTTCAATTCTTGGCATGACAACAGTGGTGAAATTGGGGTGTCTATTTTAACAGTGATGAATTAATAGCCAGGGTGTTGTGTTCTAGAATTAACTTAGGGTATAAGTTATGTCCTGATATAACCAATCAGTTTAGAAAGTGCACCTTAAATACCTTAAACAATAATACTACCAGGAAATAGTCTATGTTGAGTAAAACTCAGTAGTATTGTACCCCCTAAAATCTTTTGTATACCATTGGTGGTACACACACCACAGTTTGTGAAAAGTGTCCTAAACCACCTTGATTCCCACTGCAGGTTTCGGGAGCTCGAAAGGAAACCATTTATTTAAAACTTTATAAGCTAAATGGACAAAAGAAGCCCTTAGTTGTGTGATAAATGTATCGATAATTATTTAACAACAGACTACATTGACAATCAAATTCATATAAATCAATACAATGCCCTCTAGCATGGGAGTTTCTAATTTTTTTTTATATGGAAGAAGAGAGTTTTAAGCATTCTCTTCTACCTGAAACCGCTCATCCAAGCTGAAATGTCAAATAAACTATTATTTTGATAACGGTAAATGATATGTAAAGATAAAACTAAATGAACATCCATTCATACTAATATAATGAGTATTGCTTTTATATATTTTAAGAAATAAAATAATAATATAAACACGGTTGATTGGAAGGATTTGTTAATAATGTGCAGTTAGAAAAGATAATTTTATCTCCCTTATTTCATTCCCTCTCACAAACAACATTATAATTTTCTTTTCCCTGTATCAGTGGTTGCATGGTCTTAAATTTAAATGATCTTAAACTTTTTTGACTAGAGCCCAAAATAATTTTAATGAAGAACTCTGGGACTCAAGACTGGATTTTTTACTTACAGGAGTTTGTAAAGTCATATCAGAGACTATATTTCATTGTTCATTAGATAGGTATGGCAGTTTAAATAATAGATGTTTAACTGTTAATTATTAACACTATGCAGGTAACTTTAATTACCCCTAATATTTTATACATAGAATAAAAAATCATCTTAAAAAAAAACATTAGGCTATTGTGAAACTTTTTTTTTGTATTAATGTGACCAATCATTACTGTTATATGAACCGACTCTTTACTTTTCACCAACTTGCAGTTCTTCAAATCATGGCTTTGTTTAGGAAAGGCTGAATTTCTAATTGAATGGATGATATGAAAAAGGAAGAGATTCCACATTTTTGCCATTTCAAACTGAGATAGCTATTTTGTAGCCGAACCAAAGATGCATCAGTTGACCAAAGCAAGAAAATATTCCTTCATTTCTAATGCATGTCAACAGGCCTTCAATATTTGAATGTGGTGTGAAAGTAAAAGATTCCAGGAAGGTTTCCCTTCTTGCACGCAAGAACTTTTGAAGTTAAATCTGTTGAGAATAAAAATATCATTGACTTCAAGGGTTGGTGGTCTGATACTTTTAAGAAGAGTACAAAAAGTGTTCGGGGTAATGAAACATTTCTAATGAGCAAATACAGACACCTAGTGTACAGACAAGATCAGAAAGGTTATGTAAAAGAACATTCATTCATTTATGAACTCCTAGGTGATGTGTTCAAACTGTATAAAGGTCGTGGTAGCGTTGCACTTCCCCTAACTCCCGTGTATAGTGGGAAGGTTCCTATTAACTGCAAAAAAATTAATGATCTCAGAAAAATTGTGCACTATGTTCCCGATGAATACAAGGAGTTCTACGACAACATTTTGTTATGTCCAATAACTCCAGCTCAAGCTGACGAAGTTCAAGAGGATAGTGACTAGAAAAAAAAGGACAGACTGATAGAGAAAACTAGCATTTCTGTGTGTTTTGTGTAAGCATTTTTGTCCTTTATTTTTTAAATTTTGTATGGTTATGTTAGGATAATGTTTTTGTTTTGCTTTTTTCATGTTTTTCAAAAAACTTTATTATTCGTATTCACTTTTTGATGAAAGATATGTCATAAATATTACTCTAATAATGATTTAATTAGGAGATAATAACGATTGTTACAAGGAATACATTAATTTAAAATCATTACCACTCTTTAAATATGTCGAGGAGTAAAAGGAAAACATTCCATCAAATTAATTTAAGTATAACGCTCCTGTTTGATTTTTGAAGTTTTAAAAAAATGTAAGGAAGTATTCAGCACATTTAGTGTTACAATTGGTTAATTGTAAGTTTTTATTTTGACTTTGACTTTGACTTTTAGCAGTAATCAGTTATTTTCGTTTTTCTGAACATTAGGTTGCATGAAATCTTTTCCTTTTCAATCTCGTCCATTAAATTATACTCAAAGCGTATAACCCGAACGGGTAGTAAGACACGGTGCTAGATAAAAAAAAAATTATACTCAAGATAAAATTATAAACAAATCACACTTGGTGGTTGATCTATTCTCTGATCATTATGGAATGTTAAACCTAGGTTGTTTAGCCATATTTAATGCTGAAAGCTTATTTTGAAAGATGAGATTTTAACAAAATTAAAATTAGTTTACTATTAACTTAGTTAGGGCAGTGTCAATAGTTGACAAAAACTAACACTCACAGATTATTAATTACTTTGAAGAAAAAATTTAAATTATTGACTTGTGATGTGTAGTAATTTTAATGCACGTTGTCAGACTGAGCAAAGTAGAATAATAGCAGGAAAGGTCGGAATATAGGATAAAGATTATACTCCACAAACATATCAAGGTCAAAGTGACTCACTGGCCACCACTATCACAAAAGATGTCTATGTTACAGGAGGGACCAACAGGTATTATATAAGTTACTGATGTATTTAACTCACTAAAAAAGAAGAAGTAATTATTTGTCAGGGATTGGCGATTCATTAAGAGGGAATGGCAACCCATTGATTAAGAGCCTGTAGTCTAAGGCATCACACTCACAATATACTTTTTACTACTGATAGCAAGGTCAGGGTTTGAATATTGTTTGGACGTTCTGACAATGTTTTTAAATGGTTTACCACTCGACCTCTGTGTAAATGTGGGTATATTTTATATAAACAATGCTTTCCTCTTCCCTATCCAAACAGTGAAAATATTTCAGATAACCCATTCAGTTGTTTAGATGCATGCACAAACAAAAACTCTAAGTCTTGGGCCACCCCCACCTGAAAAAAATATGTTTGATATTGTCATGTCCTCTGATTGGTGTGGTACAGAAGTGGATTTACACTATAGGCCCACTATGCACGAGCCTAGGGTCGGCGGCTTTAGAGGGTGGCATATTTTGGATGACATTCCTATTTTTTTTATAATATTTTGATTTTAATAATTACATTTAAAAATTATTGAATAGTTCAAGTTAAGGTCAGAATGACAGTATTTATTTTCAAATAACTGTACTTTGCAATCACTTTGTAACTAACATCACTCTCCCCTTCTTCATAATGTAAACTCAAGCTACTGTAGGGCATGCACATGCCTGAATATCTTTCGTAGAAATTTTTTTCTCGAATACTAACTTCTGCCCCCTCCCCCACATCCACCTCCACCACAACACCTCTTTCCTCCAAAACTTCCTAAAGCCCTTGACAAAAAAAAAAAAGTGGGGGGTGCGGGGGGGGCGCATATTATAATTGTGCCTTGGAGCGCAAATATTTTAAATCCGCCACTGGTTGGTAGCAAACTTCAATAAGGGATGAACGTGAGGGATCATGATCAAAACGCGTTCATCAAAGGTCAAAATAACTGAATATAAGTCCACTAGTGTTTGGAACTTCTATATATTTTATTTATTTATTTATGTGAGGCATTATTGTGCACTTTCTGAACCGACTGATTATATCAGTATATGAGAATTTTCTCTGAGCGAGAGCAAAAAGTCCTACTAATTTTGCGCAGAAAGGTATTTTCACATACCTTCCAGGGTTTTTTTACATCCCACGATCGACATGGGACGGACGGCTTTACTTACTTTCCAAAGGAAGTTGTTCTATGGATTTTTTATCGCTCAAGAAAAATTCATCGACTCAGGCTGGGTTTGAACCTACATACATCGAATCCTAAGGCGAGAATTCTAATAAGAAAGTAGAGTGGAGGAAGAGAAGCCTTCAGATTTAAAACTTAAAAATAGAGCTTTAACAGTGTTTGAGCTGCGCTGAGTTATATAAAAAAAATTATTTTTTGGATGGGAATATATTTTGTGCTCTCAGTTAAACTATTTTTCTAAAATAATTATATTGTTATATTATTATTTCTATTTAAGTTTTAATAATGTCTAGTGAAATTTCAAGAAATATATTAAAGTTAATTTTAAAACAACAAAAAATATTATATAAGAACGTCAACAATGTTTATTTTAGAACCAAAGTTGGTTAATATAAATAATACAATTAGTTTCTCAGCATAAAAGTAAAATGTCTAAGGACAGTAATTTATGAACTGATCTGACTGTTCTTCTAGTGGTGCTTTGTGTGTATATATGTACGTATATAAATCGTATGTAGTTAACATTTTATCGCAATAAAAAGCAACTTGCCATGTGTTTCAATCAATTTGGAAACCCAAGAGAACATGTAGAGTAGATGAGTGTAAATTTTAATAAATACAATAAAGCATTTACTCTCATTAAAATGGTGTTTATTGATTATAACAGTAACAATATTATTATCAATTAATATGTACATGCTAATAAATGGTATTCTAGAAAAAAATTTACAAAATAATATGCGCAACAAAACACTAAATAGGTTAATTCATAATTTTCAAATATTATATTTTATCGCCCTATTCCAGAAGCAAAGGATATGTTGAATCCCTGTCTAGTGGCCGAGACCATAATATGTGTGATTTTAAGAATGGCTTGGTAAGATGCTGACACCACCAGGCCATCATAAGCTATAAATGGTGAGACCTCACTTACAGGTCATTTGTAGGCTGCCTTTATTAATTAATATTTATGTTTTATTGGTGAATTCAATTCAATTAAAAATTATATATGTATAATTAAATTATATATAATTAAATTATATATATATAATTTTTAATTGAATTGAATTATATATATATATATATTGGTGAATTCAATTCAATTAAAATTTATATATACAATATATAAATTTTATACATATTATATATATACATACATGTTAAATACATGTATATATATGTATATAATTTTTAATTGAATTGAATTCACCAATAAAATATAAATATGAATAAATAAATATATATATATAAAATTCAATTTACCAATATATATATTTAATTCAATTCAATTAAAAATTATATATATATATATATATCAGAGCTTGTTTGGAGAAATTTTGATAACATATATAGTAATATGGAAAACCTAATTGTTAGAGCAGTGTTACATCAAATGGAAGTGTATCACAGACATGTGTGTATGATATATTATATATATATATAATATACATTATATATAAATTATATATATTACAAATATATATTATATATATTAGAGCTAATATATCTATTGTATAGTGGTCAGAGTTCCAAACTACATAATCAGATGTCCCGGGTTCGATCCTCAACACTTAAAAAAATTTATCTGTTAAGCAGTGATTCTGGAATTGGGTCAAATTCAGACTCCTGAGGACAAATTAGGAGCTACATGAATAAAGAAGTAGCAGCTTTGGTTTATAAAACTGAGATTTATGGCCAGAGGGTTCATTGTGTTGACCACATGACACCTTCTACCCACAAATGTTGGCACTATCATCGCTAACGACGGCGGCCACTCAGTCAGTAGAGCTCACTCCTGGGCTCCCACCATGGATTTTTTTTAATACACACACACATATATATATATATATATATATATATATACTGTTTAAAATATATAATTTATCTACTATGATACACTTCGGCTTAATGTGACACTGCTCTCGCCACCACTAAATTATTAAGTTCACTATAACCTACATCTTAAGACATACCTACTTAACCCCAGTGTTAGATAGTAGATTATTATGTTACAAGTAGTTATAAATTAACTTAGTTTGTTACTTAACAAATCAATAGTGTTACATAAAGTAGACAAGTATTTACTAAATCTCAATTAAGACCATTAAAACAAATGTAATAGTTTATATTTTACAGAATAAGATTTAAATTAAACTAGTCATAGTGACTGATGAGTTTATCAATAAGCTCTTGTAGTCATATTTATAACTACTAATCATGTATATAGACTTGAGATAAGAAAGGTCAATATATGTCATAATAATCTGAATCTCTTAGTTTGTAGAGTAATAAGCTTGATCCCTTATTATGACATTGATCTAGTTTCCCTGAGAATGTTTGTACATTTATTATCCATACACACATAACTAGTCACTAAAGCTAGCTTAGCACAGTTTTGTGTCGGATAAGGAGAGGGATCACGTTGCAAATAGCACAATTCTAAATATCTGTGACTAGTAATTAGGTATTAGGTTTGATGAGACATGAAATTATATAAAAAGTAGCGCTGGCTTTTTTATATTGATAAGAATCAACAATAGGAAATGTATGTTCTTGCTGCCTGTAGGCAGAGACACTTTTTGTTGCCCTTCACAACTTACACTTGTAATTAAAAAAAGAAGTGAAACAAATAAAGCAATTAAATACAAAATCAACCATTTACCAGGCTAGAATGGATAAAGATTGTTTGCTGTTTGCGTGTAAACACATCCCAAATGCCAACCACTTCTACAACTGTACATCAGTCCTTTAATTACTTTATTTAAAGAAGATTGTGAACAAACTATCATTGTAATAAAGTGACAATTGGAATTTGCACTTTTATCAAAACTTGACATGATATATTTTATTTAAAACTTAAAACATTTACATTGTTGCAATTGCTTTAACTTTGCTGTGTTAGGCATGTGCATAAAATGCTTTAATGTAAATCTGCTAGTGATAATGAAACTTTTTTTTAAATGAATATTTACCATTGACCATGAATAGTATCAGGGGCAGATCCAGGAATTTCTTTAGGGGGGCACAACCAGGATTTTTGTGAGGGGGGCGTGGCAACCCAAGATTCTCATGAGGGGAGTGGGCAGGGGGGGAGGGCACTCTCACAGGACTGGGTTGGGAGGTTCCCCCTCAGGTAATTCTGATGGAAAAATCTTTCAAAAGATAGTATTCTAAATTGTAATGATTAAATTTATAAAATGAAATAACTAAAATAAATTTAACATTTGTGTGTGTGTGTGTGTGGTTGAAATTAAAATTATATTTTTTAATTATTTGAAATAACAATACAATTTTTTTTAAATAAAATTTACTTTTATTTATTTGTGTATGTGTGTGCGCGCCATTGTGTTTAATTAATATATTACAATTCCCTGATATTATTATCATGCATAAGTTACATAGGATAAAATGACTCACCTTAATTTGTATGTTTGAATAGACCTAACTAGCAATTTATTGTAATGCTAATCAATTTGCTTCAAAATTGTAATAAAACATTAATTTAATTAAACTCACTGTGTGTAAGGTATGTATATAAAAAGATAAATCAATCAAATAAAATTTGCATGGCAATGTGGATTTTCTTCATCATGTTTTCACTACCTGTTTGGGCTATATGCAAGGTGGCTTATTTAAAATATGAGATTACCTGTTTTATGATTCAGTATTTCTGCCAATAAGTAGGCCTAATTTACAAAATGAGTCAACACAAATCACAATCATTTGTAATTACTCATATAGCTAAATATGAATGATCATTAAAATTATAAATCAAGTAAAAATCATAAGGTGCCTAAAGAAAAATATTATGTTCAGTAATTTTGAGAACAAAATGCCAAGACGGGGGCTGATGTCACCTTTGGATGGTCAAGCAACCCTTTAGTCATCATTTTTCAGTTATTATCATTACCTACCTAAGATTAATTTTAAATAGCAAACATAATGTTTTAAAGAAATGTTATGGACATATTTTGTTTTTTAAAATTGCATATTTAATGACCAGAAAATAATTTGTCTGACAGTAAAAAATATGTTGCGTGGTTGGACTTAAAACAGTAGTCACAAGCCAACATATGCAAAAAAAAAGAAGTATTTATTTCAAATTCTTTTACATTAATAAATTGCTACACAAAACAATGTGTTAGGGCTCAGCCATAAAATAATAAAAATGTACTTTGGATAACAACACATTCATGTGAGCTAATGTGCATTATAATGCTACACATAGAAAAAACCAACTTATTTTTGTTCGGTAAATAGCTTTAGATACAATAAATAATGTTTCTATATAAAAATGTATAGAAAATATATACCTATGCATTAAAACAAGCTTTATAAATAAAGTAACATTTTAACTTTAAATTGCTATAAATTATTTGAATTAAATCCTAATTGTTGTGTTCAGTAAATCTTTAAAACAGTTGTAAATATATTAAATAAATAATCAATATATATAATTGAATGTATATTGAAAAGAAGCTTAAGTTATAAAACAACAGTATAGCTATGAATTTCTATAAACAATTTGAATTAAGTCCTAACTAATGGGGTTGGCTAAATCTTTCAAAAAATCTGTTTAAGAATTTTGCTAGTAGATATATTGTTTAATATTTGTACAGCAAGAATATTATTAACTGCAAAATTTGAAATAAGAAGCTAAGATAAAGTTAAATGTCACCACAGATAGATGTGCGTTCAACAGCACATACCTAGTATTATATATGGAGTTTGATGTGCATTCGCTTCATGTGTTTTTTGACACTATCTTGCCTGGTGAACAATCTGTTACAAAACGCACACTGAAACTGAGGACGTTGACCACACTCCAATTTCTGGTGTCTAACTAGCGTTCTTCGTAAGTTATACACACGGCCACAGTCTGAACACTTATGTGTGGCATTACCAAAGTTTTCTTCTTCAGAACCTTCAGTGACAATTTCAAATGTTGTATTAGTCACATTATCCCATGAATCTGCAAAGAATATAAAATGTGATGATGTGAATATTATGTCGAAAATACTATTTAAACTGTCATTTACAAGAACAAAAGCAACACATATATGGTATCCAATGAAAACTAGGGATTGGCTTTTACATAGCAGTGATCCTTACCATAGGGTGACTACAATTACATTGCTGATATTGACTAAGAGAGTGGTTCCCAAACAGTGTGCCGCAGCACGCAGGGCTGTCGTAGTGAACTCAAAGCACACACCCATTAGTAAGAAAAAGATTTAATAAATCGATTTATGTGTATTATCTTCCCGATCACCTACTAAGTAGTTAGGATATTTATACTTAAAAAGCTGTTTGGAGCTAACTACTTAATAAAGGGAAATGTTAGGTATTTATTTTGACCTAGGGCACAGAAAAATAAAAGAAACTGACTCTCAACTTTACGAGGGTTTTGCTACGCTCCTTTTGTAAGCTTGAGTCCTTTACCCCTTGGCTTTGCTAGTGTCACAAAAGGAGCGCAACCATTTTAACCTGGAGGTTGAGTGTCTGGGTATATTATTTGTCTGTGGCCTAGGGGCACCGTGAAAACATTATGGTGCCCTGAACCTACAAAGTTTGGGAACCTCTGAACTAAGACATTAACAATATATTACATTCAATAGACACATTGGACAGGTCTGCCAAGGGACTGAAACAGGCAAAGATCATTATTTTAAACTTATGTGGATCACTATTACCTATCAGGTGGGGTGGGTGGAAATGGTAACTCACAATAGATTTTAGAATTATAATTTGTGGTACTAGTTTTGTATCTACAAACAAAGTAGCCTTTTTTGTATAAATATTAATGCTACACACTCTCCACAGTCTTGAATTCAACATATTTTTTAAGGTTATAACGGTTAGAGTTCCTGGATACATATCCAGAGGTCCTGGGTTCGATCCCTGGTGCTTCCAAAATGTATCTGTGAAGCAGTAGGTCTGGAACAGGGTCAAACTCAGCCTCATAAGGACAAATGAGGAGCTACTTGAATAAAGAAGTAGTAGCTCAAGTTAATAAAACTGATATTAATGGCTGGAGGGCTCATTGGGATGACCACATGCCAGGCTCTATCTGTAAATGTTGGCACTAGCATCACTAACAGCAGCGGTTGCTTGGTCGGTAGAGCTCACTTGCGGGCTCGCACCATGGAGTTTTTATGATGGTTTACACATTAAGGGTGAAATATCGAAAGGTGGTGGCCATATCACGACTTGGATTGATAAATACTTTTGGTATGTAAATAAGCTTTGTCCCTCGGCATTTTAACCAAAAATCAATTCTATTGCAATTATTTCTAATATTTTACTTAATGTCCGTGTGTGTGTGTGTGTGTGTGTGTGTGTATAGACATGGTAATATATATATATATATGTATATATATATATTTTATGACAGCTTTTACCCTAAGCTATGTAAATCATCTATACAAACCAATGTAATAGTATCCTGTAGTACAAACTGGATAGATTTAAATTTGTGACAAAGCTGAAACCAATGCTTCTACCGTCATAAGATATTATTTTTTATTTGTACCCCCTTATGCTAGTAATAAGTATAAGGAACTTATATGAACATCTAAATCAAGAAAATAGGATGAGAAGGATGGATTTCAAAGAACTGAACTAGGATTCTGCTGGAAATAGTATGGAAAAACTTGGTTTGGAAAACACCTTTCCTCGGCACAATCTGGAGTGACAAACTTAGGTTTAATAGCTAGAATGCCAACAACTTACCTATTACTGAGAGTATTGGTCAGCTAAAATAATGTTGGTTTTAAGTACACTATTGAGGGGGGTGGGGGGGGACACTATCTTTCTCTTAAGAAAAATAGCATTAGTTGTCTTTTTCTTTTGAGTAAAATATAAAAAAAGTTTCAAGAAATTATTCCTTGAACACGAAAATCAAACCCCAGACTCTTGGCTTATAGCGCGCCAATCTCTCTCACTGAGCTATTTAGGATTTGTTTTATGCTAAAGGTCATTCATCAGTCATAGTTTAAGTCAGATTCCAATGTCCAGGAGTTGTCTCCAAAATATATTTAATTGAATGTATGTAAACAGCTGTCACCTGAATTACCCATGGTCATTTCCACCAATATTATTTTTAGTCATAACTTTTTGTTATTTTTGAAATAAATTTTCACTTTTTGGAAAAAAACCAACATAGAGATATATTTTGATTGAATTTTGATGTATTAAATAAAGTGTAGTCAAAAAATAAGATTTCAGTTGTACACTAGTTCCAAAGTGTTTAATCATTTAATTATTTTAGTCAAATTACATAAACATTCCTTAAAAGAAGAAAATTTTTGGCTAATTTTTATTTTTGAAGCACATTTTAATAAAGAGAGAATATGATATTTGTAAATCGATCCGTGTATACTGAAAAGATGTTAAAAATTAGAAATCACAGAGAGTTGTATAAAACAATAAACAATTGAAATTTTACATAACCACTAGTTTTATATAATAAAGAATGATAGTTAAAATATTTTTTAACATGAGAGCCCTTGTAACATAGATAAATATATCAATTGAAAACATTACATTTAAGATATTAGGCTCATGAGCAATCGTCTAATAGTTTGATATTGTAAAACACAAATTAATGTTATTCACTTATTATTATAATATGTATCACTGATGATGATGTATTTTATTACATAAATTTAATTGAAACAAAATTACTTAGGAAATATTTTGAAAAAGGTTATTGCAAAACCGTGAAAAATTGATAAAGTATTTTTTTATAAAATATAAAAATTGGATTTTACTGATTGAAGATTCAAGTAGTAATCCCTGTCTTCTTTAAGTCGTGACGTTGCGTGAGCAGCTGCCATTTGAATACTAGTTTCGATGTAATTCTACATCATCCTCATGTCATTGTTCTGAAAGGAAGGTGTTGTACCTCACTGCTTGTTTGTGAATGACTCATCCTTAAATATCTTAAATGTCATATGTTTTAAATTTTAATGTGTTTATCTATGTTAAAAAAAAACTTTCGACCATCGTTATTTATGATATAAAATTAGTGGTAATGTAAAATTTCAAACTTGTTTAATGTATGATACAACTCTTTGTGGTTTCTAATTTTAAACATCTTTTCATTATACACGGATTGATTTACAAATTATTTATTTATTCGATTTTTGATTATATGGCAATATGTATTTCAATAGTTGAAATTTAATGATTGGAAAATAAAAAATGTAATATAAGGTACAAAACTAAAATAGTGTCCAAATATAAATGATTTCTTTATTCTCTAATTATATTCATTATTTAATTGGTGAGTGGTAGAGTAATCATAAAGTATAAATCTATTTTCTTGTATTGAATATGTTTATATTTTTGTTCAGTAAAACAATATGTTACTAAAATACATTTCTAGATAAACCGAGTTTCTTTCAATTAGTTGAATATTATTTATAACATGTATAGCTATTTTTATATCATATTCATAGCTCATTTTCAAGAATGGGAATATGTTGACAGACAATTAAAGACTCTTAGGGAGGTTTTAAATCAACATTCATAAAAACTAATCTGAAGCTTAAATCTTCAATGCACAGGTTAAAAGGAGTATTTGATAAAATATAGAAGATAAGTAGCTAGTTCCATATTTTATAGCTTCACGATTGTCAATAGTTAGTCACATTTAACACCATGGATCTGAGGGATAATTTTGATATATATGTTAATTCAGAAAAATTATACCCTGGCAAGAATTTGAACCCTGGTCCTCTGGCCTTATGCATGGTCCACTCTTCCAACTGAGCAGCAGGTATCCCTGCCTGGATTCTATTTGTATGAATTAACACCTTTGCTCTAACAAAATGTTAGATGTTTGCTTTAAGTCTAACAAGTGTTAGAGAAGTGTGTCAGAAACAAAACCAAATAAAAACATGTTTCTTGGAAAATGTATAGTCATTAGCTAATGTAACTTTTCTTGGCCACATCAGAAGAGTACAGTTTTTGAAATCTAAATTAATTGTTTGAATAACAAATTATTACCATTTTCATATTTATTGTATTTATATGGAAAATATGAGAGAACAACCATGGATCAACATGCTGTGCGAAGATCTTAATTATTTTAGTTCAAAAGTTAAAAAAAAGTATACATAAGCTGTATTTGTTTGTTTTAAAGTTTTTTTGGGTTCAGAATATTGTTGGGATATACCAGTTAATTCAAGAAAATGTCGAGTAAAAAATATAAAATCCCGCATTATATTAATTAAGAAAAGCGAAATTGAGTTTCAAGTCATTAAGGATTTAGTGATAGCCCTCTAAATGAGGGGAACATTCAATATATTTTCCGATAATAGCAAAAAGACTCCTATAAATAAGATATGTAAATGGCCAGAATATAGTACGACCCCGAATATAATACGATCCTAACATTTTGAGGTGATCTATATGAAAAATAAATGGTCTCGAATATAATATGACCTGACATTATGACAGTATCAAGAGGTAAGAACTTAACAACTCTGACACATTAAAAAAAAAGTAATAGTTAAGTGGGATTGTCAGAATATATTAATAGATTCTAAACAAACAATTGATATATAATACGTGGACTAGGGATGGCAGTTTTCCGTAATATATCGATACATCTATTATTAATTGATATATCAAAACGTGTATATCGAAAGCTATGGTATTTTTATCAAATTAAAATGGCTGCTCTCCTGTTATAATATTCTTTGTCGTTTTTCAATTCTGGATGTTTTATTTAGCTCTTTCAATAAGACAAGTTTAACAAAAATAGAACAAATATCGACATAGTTAATAAAAATGAAGCAAAAAATCGTTATATTTATTTTAATTCACTATATTATCGATATATTGTTGCCAAAACTTCATCACTAATTTCTGATGAGCTAACGTGCATAGGATCAGTTATGGTGGACGACTTAAAATTTTTGTAACGTGTGAAATGTGTTCTTCTTTCTGTTATAAAATCCACAATTTACTGTATCAA
The DNA here is from genome assembly GCA_902155825.1 of Timema genevievae. Lineage (NCBI taxonomy): Eukaryota > Metazoa > Arthropoda > Insecta > Phasmatodea > Timematidae > Timema > Timema genevievae. The sequence goes on along the minus strand of CABFWO010000220.1, from coordinate 221,080 downwards.
TTTTGAGTTTATTTGAATTCTTGATTTTGATTTTTATTTTTGAAGAATTTTAGTGTGTTTAATAAATATCTATAAAATTGTAAGATTCAAGTTTCAAATGACATGTGTTGTAATGATAGAGTCCAAGTTTCGCATTGAGGGGGGGAATCGAAATCAATAATCGAAGAATCGAGGTTGAACTTAAGAATCGGAGTTTGGAAAAACCGGTATTGTGACATCTCTAATATATAGATATATATATATTATATATAGGCTCATTCATAATTCCATGAAGCATTTACAAGATTTTCCATTCATAATGTATGCAACAAAAAGTGGTAACTCTTAAACAGAAAGAATGACAAACTATTCAAGTTTATATAAAGGAAACCACCTGCATGTATCTGCGACGGTTTGTCGTTAGAAGGCAGTATTAGCAAATATGGCATTGAGCCAGTGTGTAAAGACAATATATGTGTTAAAATAGATGGATATCATTTTTGTTGTGGCAGTGCAGTGACGATTTGAAGCAGAATTACAGAAGGATCCACCTGGGTACAACACTATCAAGAAGTGGTATGAAACATTCCGGGATGAAGGCTGCCTGTCCATCGCTCCTCGGTCGGGACGTCCTGGGCCAAGTGAAGAAACTGTGGATCATTTTAGACAAGCCTCTGTGTGTAGCCCACACCCCTGCCCCCAAGTCCACTACACGTGCAAGTTTGGAACTTGATATCTCACAACCAACAGTGTTGCGAATCTATGCAAGAGATGAAGGCTAAACCCTACAAACTTCGGTTAGTGCAGGCTCTTTGTTTTAATCGCAAAGAAGTGCATCTTTATTTTTGCATTGAAATGTGGGAGAGGAGTGAGGTTAATTGTTTTCTGGACTCAATCACCTTTAGTTAAGAAGCAACATTTCTTGTGTGTTGGATGATAAATTCGCAGATTTATAAATGTGGGGATTGAACATTTCCATGGTGAAGGTCTTTTGTACAATTTCAAAGGACAAGGTACACAGTCCATTTTTATTCGTAGAGCCCAAAGCCACAGGGTGACATACTCGAACATGTTGGAGAACTGGCTGATGTCACAGCTTAATAAACAGAGGAATGATTACATCTGTCAACAAGACGGCTGACTGCCTCAATACCACAACAAAGTAAGCCGATACCTCAACGAAAACTTTCCACAACATTGGATAGGATGGAGAGGTCATGATGATGAGAGGCAAGGTGTTTATGCGGTGGCCACCCCATGGTCACCTTAACCCCATACAACTTATTCTTGTGGGTATTTGTAAAAGATACTGTTTTTGTGTCACCACTCTCACTACTAATCTCCTAGATCTTCAAAGCCGTGTCACAGCAACTGTGACATTGATCAACCGTGACAAGCTGTGGGATAGAATGGATTATCACCTAGATGTCTGCTGCATCTGCAAGTGGATGGACACATTGAGCATTTGTGAAGTATATATGCAAAAAAAAAAACTATAATAGTCTACCTTTATTTCAGTGTAATATAATTTTTTGTAATATTTAGTAACATTATGCATATAAGATAATATAAAATTTAAAGCTGTCAAATATAACTTATGTGGAATGCCTTAATTAAAAAAAAAATCATTTGATTGCATTATACTTATTTACTTACGCTATGGCATTAGGAACACAAAAGTTCATTGCTGCCTTTAAAAAAGTATATAAACTATTCCTATCTTATGCTAGTTCTATCCAGTCAACCTCATTACACCCTATCTCTTTCAGGTCAATTTTAATGTTAACCTTCCATCTGCGTCTAGATCTTCCCAATGGTCTGTCCCCATTGGGTTTGCCAGTCACTACTCTGAAAATGTTTCTAGATTCTTCCATTCATGTTGCACTCTGTATTAGGATGAGTACAGGTTATGTAACTTCCTCCACTCCATAGTACCCACATCCCTTTTTGGACGGATTATCTCCCTAAGCACCTTGTTTTTGGACCAAATATCTTCTTAGGCACCTTGTATTCAAACACCCTAATTTTTTTTTGTTATATAAAGTAAGAGACTATGTTTCACACCCATAGAGAACAACCATAGAATTATTGTTTTGTACATCCTGAGTTTTACATTCCTCAATAGAGGGCAGGATGTCAACAACTTACTGATTGAGTAATAACAAGCATTTCCCCGATTGTATTATTTTCCTAATTTCCAATATAGTATTGTTATTGCTAGCTAAAACTGCTCATAAATATTTAAACTCATTTGCCCTGTCAAATGATATGTTACTCAAATTAATCTCTAAATTATTGTCTCCAATCAGTGTTCTAAACCTTTTTCCTTACTATCCTCTAGTAAAATTTCTGCATTTCTTACAAACACCTTTCATACTATTTCCAAACTAAGCTAACTCATCTGCATGTCCTAAAAGCATCTCCTTGTTTTAACCCATTATGTATTTCAAACATGTTTGATAAATTACATCCAACCCATACCCTGCAATGCATATCAATCAAAAATGCTTCAATTAGATTGACAAGTTTTTTTGGGTATCCCATTATACTTTATTTCTAAATATTAACAGACCTAGATTGAATTTTCATGTTCCTATCTAAGTGTCTTATCATCCTTTAGCAATTTACTTTTTTTACACTTTGTGTTTTTTTGTTTCCTCTTTTAGGAAGTTGTGTTGCGCTTTTCACACTCCTCCCTGATGAGTTCTGATAGAATGAAACCTAGGTCGGGAGATTGGGCGGTAATAATCAATTTTCTTCAAGAGGCAGCCCTTACCTCTTTGTCCACTGGCAGCAATGTAAAGTGTGAACTGTGTTCTTTACATTGTAAAGGCCATATTGTGTTTGTTCCCTTTTATATGTTTTCTAGCCACCTTTTCTGTTCCTTCTTCCAAGTATGCAAACTACACCATACATTTCTAAATACCTAGGTTTGAGTAAAACAACCACTTTGTTTGAGCAATTTTTATTAGGTTCAAAATTTATAGTGTTTACAGGTCTTCTTACTAAATAAAATACAATACAAGTTCAATGATTGGATAAATATGGGACTGGTGTTATAAAACTTTAAATTACTGAAATAATTTACAATGTATATTGTTATACTTAACTTTATTTTTATGATCAAGTACAGTCATTTTTACTTTCATGTTTCTCTATGATAATATGTTTATCAAGAATTTCAACAATAAAAACAAAATTATTACTAAATGTGTTGCAAATACTTTTAAAAATAGCATTTTATCTGTGGCCATAAAATTGCAAGTAAAATGTTTTAAAAGCTAAGGGCCAGCTGCACAAACATTACATCGAGTTTACAAACATGCACATCTTCTTGAATCTAAATCAAGAAAAGTCTGGGCTGCAAAAAAGTTCTTTGGGGATCAAAATCTACAGTCTACTGACTATACATATGATCAAAGAATGAAGTAAAGCAAACATGGCAATACTGTGGTAAAGAGATGTAGGCCTATTTGGAAAAGCTAAATGTAAAATAAGCCTAAATTTACATATAATGTTGGTTCTGTGAGTATTTATTGTTTGTTTTATTTGTTTGAATATGTTTATGGCTGATAATATAACATTGCATCATTTGATATTATTATAGGACTTAAATATCGTTAAAATGAGCATTCTTGTTTAATTTATTCACCCATTGACCAAAACTATGGTAAAATGTTTTTTCTCAATCAATGAAGAAACTATCAAATCATATATTCGGTAATAGCTATAGGTTTAATAAAACTTATTTAAATTAAATACAGTAGTTATTAAATATAATTATTTAGCTAGTTACAATTATTTTGAGTGTTTTGAAAGCATAAAATAATGAGACATTGGACTACACTCAACATCAATAATTAAATAACACAATTTTTAGTATTTAAAGAAATATAAGTTTTGTACTCATGAATTAATTCAAAAATACCTGTATTTTTGATACTAGTTTTAGCTTGCATATTGAATAAATCTGAAATAATTAGGAAAAAATTACTTTGAGTAGGGCCTACATATTCAAATAACTTATTTGTAAGATTGTTGATGTGGTCAAATAAATGGTGTTCAATCTTTGTATCCGGATGTAACTGGTTGAAATTTTACATTTTTTGTTTGGAATTAAAAGGAATTTTTAATTTAGTCAGCTAAAAACGAATTGAAGATCATAGAATAAACAAAAATTTGACCTTTCGAGACATTTGGATGGTTTCCAAAAACATTTTTGAATGCGGCAATCTTACAGATCTGTGTAGTCACTTTGATAAGTGATCTGATCGACTTAGGTATTTTGTCAAATTTAACTACAAAGAAAACATAAATGAAAAGTGGATGGGTACAGAATTGTTTGTAGCTATATTTTTAACTACCATAATAGAAAAGGCATGGGTTACTGCAAATGACTTATACCTGGAAGGTGAGACTTAAAGAAACAAACTATAAAAATGTTAGCCATGGTATTTATTAGCAGCTCCCTTTGTATTTAAAATAACTTTTCTTTCAAGTCCTTGCTTTATCTATAAGCAATTGTAAACATTGGCTTTATTTATAATCAATACTTTCATAGATTTAGTTTAATGGTAGAACATCTGCAACTACTAAATAGTTAAGAAAATGAAGATTTCACAAAGATTGTATAGAAACCTGACAAAAAAGAACAAAAAGGTTTGGAGAACAAATACATTTCTCATACAACTTTACCTAAAAAATTAACAAACATCAAACTTATTCATATATTTTTACTTTGGAGAATAATCTAATTTATTAAGGGGAGGCGTTAATATTTCAAATAGAATGTTTAATAAAGTTAGAATTGTATCTATAAATGTAAATTGTTTCAAAGTTTGAAAAGCTCTTGCACTTCTTTGTTATCAAACAATGAAACAGGCAACAAACCTATTTCTTTATATATGAGATTAAACCTATCAAGTTGTCAGTATTGTATAGTAAATGAGGTGACCTGGTGGTCTAGGGGTAAGGTGTCAGACTTCTGTGCTGTGGGTCCGGGGTTCAATCCTTGGTCCCGGCACAGATTTATCTGACTGCCAAACCCTTCCTTCACCTCTGAAAAGACGTGTATTAATCACAACTTGTGAATGCGTGGAATGCCAGGGCTCCACCGTGGTTTGAATCCCACGTTAAACTGTAGGTTCTCCATTTCATCTCACAATCACCCTACCATTACACATTAGCGTAAGTGCGTATAACCTGAACGGGTAGTAATATGCAGTGATGATGATGATGATGATGATAGTAATAATAATAATAATAATAATAATAATAATAATAATAATAATAATAAAATAATAAAATAATAATAATAATAATAAAATAATAAAATAATAATAATAATAATAAAATAATAAATATAATAATAATAATAATAATAATAATAATAATAATAATAATAATAATAATAATAATAATAATAATAATAATAATAATATAGTAAATGCTCAGTTCTAATTTTACAAAGATGAAATATGGATGCACATATAATAATTATAGCATGTGTATTCATGCCAATGTACAGTACCAGTAGGCCTAATAAGTAACATAAAATTACCCTACAAGATTCACAACCAGCTTAGAAGATATTTTAGCTTATGAATATAATTATATACCTACATTCATTTTATAGTTTTTTATAACTTTATGATAAATAATTACAATAAAATTGTGAAAATGGTATAGGCCTAATATTAAAAAGATTCAGATTAAGTTAAAATAGCTTCTAGGCTAAAAGTAACATACAAACAACTTTTATATTATAAAATTATATATAACTTTTAAAAATAAAAGTAAAGTTTTTTATATGATAAAAGCAGTATATATATATATATATATAAATAACTTTGAAAAATTAATTATATATCTATTATATAATCTATATCTAATATATATATATATCTATTGTAAAATTAATTATATACTTAATATTGTGTAATCTTATTTGTCAAGAGACATTAAGTATTATGACTGTATATCTTAATTTAAATAACAAGGAATTGGAAATAGTTTTAAAAAATGTCAAGAGTTTAATTTTACAAATACAATTTTAGATTGACTTAATACATGTTTCAGTGACTACCTGGTATCTTTCAATAGACTAGACTGCTGATGACTGGGAGATCAAGGTTTGAATCTCGGTCAGGTGTATGGAGAGTGGATTTTCCTAAATGGTTTTCCAATCTCCCTCCATTCAAATGTGGCTACATTTCCTATAAATTCAACCTTCCTTATCACTAACTCACTAGCATAATTAGTTCATGTGCATATAACCTGAGAAGGTGGTGCTAAAAAAAACTTTACTCAACATCTTATCTGAAATAAATATTTATACAGCCCTGACCACCAAACTTGTTAGCAATGTTAGTAACGATGTAAGTTTCAAAAGAGTATTTTGTTTTTATTATTTTGTATTCAATATTATAACAAGAAATCAGTTTGAGTACCAATATAAGAACTAAGCCATCAACTATCAACCTCCTTCAATGATAGTTACGACTTTGATTAAGAATGTTGTGTGTTCATTATCATCATACTCTAACTGAAGAAAAGTATATGTTGGATTTTAAATTCTTTATATATTCCTATCAGGTTAGTTTAAAATTATTACGCACGGATATAATTTTAGACAGCAGTAAAAATAGTTTCCTTTATGGTGACATAGTGTTATTTATAATTCTTTATTTTAATTTTAGTCAATCAACTTTTGGGAAGAGAGTTTTAATTAGTAAACTGTGTAGTTATGCTAAAACGAATAGTGAATTTTATAGAGCTAATGTAAGCCAGCTAGTATCATGGATGTTGGCTTTGTATATGTAATTGTATACTAGATTTACGAGTTGACTTGTGTTTGCAAAATGGGCACTGAAACTTGGGTTCCTGCCCACACTCATGAATAAAATGTCTTGTCAGATTTTTTTTGTACTTGTACCCCTTACCACATTTTGGACAGAAAAAACACAGTGGTTGAATACTTTTTAAACCTTGGGGTGAGTTTGAGATGAAGTTAGGAACCAAATCTTCACTCAAGAAGAACATTGAACCTGTAAATAAATAAATCATTATATTCATAATATAAATTTTATTTCAATTTAAAACAAATTAAACATTAGTAATATTAGTTCAGGTTAATGGTGTATCCAGAAATTTAACCATCATCTAATCAAGGCGGAACCCCAGAGTGAAATTTCAATGGAAGTGGGAGGGACGGGAGGAGAAAGGTGGGTCGGGGGGGATGCGACTGGAGGCCAATAAAATCTATTCATATTAAATGCCTTTAATATTGTATAATAATGCAAATTGATAAAAAAAAGTTTTTATTCAGTTGCATTATTATAAAATTATATAACCATTAGGCCATTTCATTGTTAAAAATGTCTCTAGAATATATTTGAAGTTGTTTTAAAAATTTAAATAATATAAGTGGCTTTGTATATACATTTATCGAAATTATTATTTCTGTAAATTTTTCCAATTAGTCATTTTGTGTGTAAAGGTAGGCCTTACTCATTACAATAAGGGTCAGAAATAGGTCTATCTTGCAACCATTTTCAGTCGATCGCCTAAGAAAACTACATTGTCACAAAAAGGCAAGCTTACCTTGCATTATTCCACTATGGTACAGCTTATAAGATAGAGCCACAGTGTAATTCATCAAGGTAAGACTGCTACCTTTAGGGATAAATTAAGTGTACATTTTATTTATTTTATGTATTTTATATAAAGGCAGGGACATAAGTATTGGAGGAAATAGAAAATTTAAGGAATAAATACAAGATGTATAGAAATATAAAATAATTAAAAGTAGAGTGGAGAAACTAAAGGTGATCATGGGACCTTGGCTAAATGTAAAAGTCAGTCGGGGCCTCAAGAAGAGTCTTTAAATGTAAACTATACATTTAAAACATCTTCAGTGCTTTTATTTATACTTGTATTTCATTTGAGTAAAGTTTTTATTAAAATTATTTGCAATCTTTGGGTGAGGGTCAAATGTCCCTCTTTGTGTTTTCCACTTGCTCGGGTACAAAGGCAGTGGCCATTTTCTTCTTTCCTCCAACTTTGTTTGGAAGAGGTTAAGGATGAAAAAAATAAATTACAAAATTAGAGAATATCAAACAAAAGCACTCTATGACAAAAAATAAAATTACTAAATGTGGAGAATATTAAAAGAAAGCAATATTATGCATTCATGCGCTATTTTTAACATGAACCAAATGTTTTAAATAGAATTAAAAACTTAAATAGTGAAAATAATTTTTACAATACATAAAATCATCTAAATTTTCAGTAGATGTGAGTGGACCCTTTTTATAGTTTTTAGATATTCTATATCCTGGAAATATATTGAATTTAAAAAATAAAGTTACTATCATTTTACTATTTCGTTGAATATTGTAATTATTATTTCCCTCCTTTTGTGCAGATATGTAGCAAAACAAAATATCAACATAGGAGTTATTGGTAAAGACAGAAAATGTTAACAATACAATTCTTTAAGTTTTCTGTATATGTACAGGTATTTATGTTCTTTGTAGTCTTTTAAGGGAATTATTTTTTAATCTCAAACAAACTTGAAGTGATTACATTCACGAAATGTAAAAAAAATAGACTTACATTTGAATAAAATGTTTCAGGTAAAAAATAGTTTCTACTTTTAAAACAATTTATTTTAATTAATTAAAAATAATTCAGCTTATTACCTGTATTTTTCTTGCTGACTATATATATATTAATTATAGGGATTGGACATTTAATTCTCAAATTCCTAGAATCATTAAGGATATATAAAATTCAAGGATTCGAGAAAATTTCGGAATCGAGACTCGAATCCTTAAAAATAATTTGGTTTCAATTTTTCAAGTGAAATTTGTTTTAGAGCTCTAATACCGGTACTACTTATTGGTGGTTCAAAAGAGATACCTAATAATTTTAGGATGAACTTAACAACCAGGCTAAATACCAGTAATTTAACACTTAACTGAATGTATGAATGAATAGATTATAAGAAAGAACATTAACATTATTTTTACTAACTACTTTTATTTTATATTATTCTATCATATTTCTATTTCCTATAATGATAATAAATTTTTACAAGATTCATATTCAGACTCGGATTCGAGATTTTGGATTTGAAGGTAAATTGGAAATTTGGATTTGTAAAATAGTGGATTCAACCCATCACTAATAAATTAGTAAGTTTATCCCCAATTTTAAATCACGCAATCTCTCCCTGCCTGCATCAATGTTGTTGTTTGGTTTAGTATTGTGCAATCATGTAAGTATGAGCTAATAGTGACTTAAATTTCTAAATAGACAAGATTAGACGGGAGAGTTTTGTGTGAATAAACTTGCATTTTCTTATAAATCTAGAAGTAACATAACATGAATACCTTCCCAGTTTATTAGGTGAGTAATGAACCTTATCATAATGAATTTACTGCACTATTTGGGAATACAACTATGATAGTAGCTGACATTAATTGTGTGAAGAAATAATTCTTTATGACACTGTTGTTTGGTGGAATTTCTTTTTAATATATATATATATATATATAATTTATAAAAATATACAAAATATATATTTATATATACTTATAAAAACCTTTGAGCAACAAAGTACATTTATTATTATTATTATTATATTTATTGTTATTCATCATCATCATCATCATCATCATCATCATCATCATCATCATCATCATCATCATCATCATCATCATCATCATCATCATCATCTAACACACAGGTGTATGAGAATGAGAATGGGAATGAGTCATTATAACAAAGCAAGTCAAGTCAAAAGTATCAAATGAGAAACCCTTTTAATTATTTGTGATGTAGCAAGGTCACAGTCATGCCCAATTTAGTGCACAATAAAGCTTATTTATTATCACAGAGTCATGTAGTAGGCCGGCTCATGCAATGACTACTGTGACATACTCCTAATATCAGGTGTGTGTGATGGTTTAACTCTTACTGCAACGTTGTAATATGCTAGGCATTTTCCTAAATAATGGCATCCATATGGTAATGATATGTAATTAAAGCAATTATTATATTCATTACTACAACAACTAGAGTTAGTGTCAAAATAAAAGTATGTGAAACATATTTGACTAAGATTTACTGTGCCAAACTCCCAGTTTTGTAGGTTTTCTAACATGAATTATTAATATGATGGGGTTGGGGTGTGCTATTTTCTATATACAGGCTTGACTAGATTCTAATGATCCACCGATCTCAAAGAGCCTCTTGTGGGATCCTTGACTGGTAGGTAATAGGGAACCACTGGTCTAAGGCATTAAACTTGCTTTGCACTCGAATGCTGTTGATGAGAATGAAATATGGCATGTGACTTTCAAGTGCTGTCGTTTTCCCATCTTCTCTACATGCTGTTGCAAGTGCATTTACTCAAAGCTATCCTACTCTCTCCTGCTATTATACTAATTAATAAATAAGCGTTTAGTTCAATTTAAACACACAACTAAAAAACATGCCACATAAGCTAGTCCTTGTTAGATGAAGAAAATTTGAATGGCATTTATACATTATTCATGTTTTATTGGAATGTTTGCATGCTTCAATTACTTTCATGCATTAAATAAATTGAAATCTAATTTGTTTTATTTCCAAGTTCATACATGTAAACAAAGATACAGTACAAACCTAGAACCAACTAAATTATTTAGTCTACGGTTCCTCTTTGAAACATGTGTTTGTTTTTTATGTGTCTCTGTAGGCTTCCATTTTGTGTGGCTTTATGTGGACAGTACGGACACTGAAACTGTGGCTCTTTGCCGCATTCATAGCGCAGGTGAAGTCTGAGAGATTGCTTCCAGTGATATTTTTTCTGACAATTAGGGCATTCAAATATGGAGTTTGATGGATGTGTGGAGTTTTGTTGTGAAATAGAGTTGCTCAAAACCGAAAACACTTGAAGTGAGGAATGCCTGTTTTTATGTAAGTGTGGCTTCAACACAAAATAATCTGTAACAAACACCAAATCCAAAATTATTATAATGTGAAACATACATTGTATTTTTCCCTTTCTTAGCCCAAGATGTCCAATTACCAATCAATGACATTTTAGTTTGAAAATTAAAATTAAAAAATAAACTAAAATATGTAACCCTTCTAATTTACTCTAAGAGATTCGTGAATTTAAAAAATAAATCTGTATTTCATGTGGTTCACATCAATTAAGAAAAAGATAATGGTTTTGTGATTGATAAAGATTATCTAAAACTATCTCTTTAGCACTAACATAACTTTAAAAATATTGATTTATGTAAGACAGCTAACTGATAAAATATGTTTTTGCAGTTTATGTATGAGTATATAAGTCTACTGGCCAAAATCTAGTCTTACAGTTTTTCTTTGAAAGCTCAAAATAACTTAAAACACCTTGTTTATAACTATAGCTCCCATGATTATTTAACCTCATGCCTTAAAAAAATAATTATTAATGGCCGGGATCACAGGATATTATCCTGAGTAGTTTTGTGGTGAATTATTGGAACACTACATCAAAGTTTATGAATTTGATTTTCAGGTCTAGGTTTGTTTTTAAGAATGTGAAAAAAATTAGTGTAGTTGGCACTTTATAATTTTTTTTAAATGGATTGATTAACCTAATAATTTAAAAAAAAATTAATTTGAACATTTTATTTTTATAATTAAAAACTTCTGCAGGCCTCGATGTCTTTCCACTAGCTCAAAGTAAAAGATACTGTTGAGGATCTCCCACATTAATATCATTCTTACTTCAACAAATCACAGAAGTTCTTTAAATAAATACTGTAACAAATCTTCCAAAAAGTTAAAAAGTTTTAGATGCATTAGGTTTAAATATTTAGGAACAATTTTAACTAGCAATAAAACTATTAGATTGGACATTAGGAAAAGAATACAGTCGAGAAATGCATGCTATTACTAGGTCAGTAAATGGTTGACCTCTCGCCTGTTTTCAAGGAATGTAAAACTCAGAATATAGAAAATAATAATATTACCAATTGTTCTCTATGGGTGTGAAACGTGATCTCTTACCTTACATGACGAAAAAATTTAGGATGTCCAAAATCTAGGTGCTTAGGAAGAAAGATGTTTGTTCCAAATAAGGATGAAGCTACTGAGGAGTGGAGGAGGTTACATAATGATGAGATACATAGCCTGTACTCATCACAAGACATTGTTAGGATAATCAAGTCTTGTATATTACGGTGGGCAGGACATGCAGCGTGAATGGGGGAATCTAGAACCTTGTTCAGGGTACTGAATGGTAAATCTAATGGTAAGACCTAAAGGCAGATGAGAGGATAACATTAGAATGAGATTTGGTTAAAGAGATAGGGTGTACTTAGGTGGACTGGATAGAACTAGCTAAAGATAGGGATAGGGTGTAATGATGTGGAGAAGTTAGAACTAGCTCAAAATAAGGATAGGGTGTAATAAGAGGGACTGGATAGAAATAGTTCAAGATAGGGATAGGGTGTAATGAGGTGGACTGGATAGAGCTAGCTCAAGTTAGGGAGAGGAGGTATACTTTTGTAAGCAAGGCAATAACTTTTCAAGTTTCTGATGTCATAAGGTAAGTAAGATGCTACCCTAAACATAAGAACCTAATGGTTGCCAGATATCCGTTATTTTTAAAAGTAAATTTTAGTAATAAATTACCTATTTTAAATTTACTTTGATATGTATGTTTGAAAAAATTAAAATTTACAAAAAGTGTTCAAGTACATAATGACACAGTGCTCACATAAGTTCTTATACAAATTATTTATTGTAATTGTCACTAATACAATTTTTTACATCAAATTACAAGTCAATTATATCATATTTATATTTAAATAAATTACAAAGCTGTTACCATATTTTATAAAATGGCAATTTATATCTAATTATATAGGGACACATTAATTGGATGAGAAAGTTAATTACATTAAACTTTTTTAAAGCTTAAAACTTTTTTTAGCACTGTGTCTTAACACCCATTCAGGTTATTTGCATATGTACTAATTATGCAAATGTTTAAGGATGAGGAAGGTAGAAATTAAAGGAAGTGTACTCACATTTACATAGAGAGTGGAAAACCATACAGGAAGAATAATCCTCAGTACACCCGACCGAGATTCAAACTCATATATTCCCATCATTGGCAGTCCAGTCTATTGTGAGAGTGACACTTTAGACATTGCTACCATTGCAGCAGGTACCTTTTAATACTGAATTTTGGTTTTTTAAGAGTAATTCGTTGTATCCATGACTGTCTTGTTTTATAGTACTGTACATCACTCATATTAAAATTTAATTTATTTTATATATTAAGTAACTTACTTTACAAAATCAGAACAATTGAAAAACGAAGCCATTATTATGGACCTGTCTTTGAATATCTTAGCCGTTGAAAAAAGCAATGATGTTAAAACTGGTGAGTCAATTATTAGGAAAGTTTTAAGAGTCGATGAAAATTGTTTTTAAAATTCAAACCATAACCACAAATCAGAAACCCGCTTTGGTGGCCCCGTGGGGTCTAACGCGCTACTCTTGTGTTGGACTATATTGCCAAAGATGGGGAGATTGGGGTTCGATCTTGGTCAGGTGCACTGAGTGTGGTTTTCCCTAAATGGCTTTCCACTATTCCTCCACACAAATGTGGGTGAATTTCCTGTAAATTAAGACTTTATAGTCCCAAGACCATTAGTGTAGATAGTACAGATATGTACAACCCAAATGGATAATAAGCTGCGGTGCTAAAAAAAAGTAAAAAAAAAGTTAGCACTTGAGAAGGCTATGAATAACCTTATACTTATATATTTATTATATTATCTAAATGTTTGAGAATTTAAATTTTAGCAAGTCATTATTTGTGAAGTAAAAACAAACCTTTACAAACACCAAAAATATTTTTTTTTCTTTGTTTGTTAGCATGTGACTAATTTTTTTTATACTTCTGCCAATTAAAAATATAGCCTAAGTTTTGTGTGTTCTTTCAATAACTGCTTTGCAATATGTTAGATAATAATTAATACATCTAAGCCTGAGTAAGTTTTAAAAATTTTGAATCTGAATCTAAAAAATACCTTTATTCAATTTGAAAATGAAATGCTCTGCTTAATTAAATTAATCATATTACTCAGTAAAATGTTAAAATTATATGAAACCAATTTTATGCAATACAATTTACATATGATTAAATGCTCAAATTATATTAATATTTGTCAAGACACTGTACTTTATATGTGATATCAATTTTCAAATACAGCTGCAATAGACATAAGTTTAATAAATAAAGTAACATTTATAGATCATTAACTTCAATAATAAGATCAAATTAGGGCTACCAATACCCAACATTTCAAGGTCCCTCTTGTATATTAAGAATCTAACCTGAAATCTGAGCAGAGAGTTTACTTGAGAACTACTTTACAAATTTTAAATTTTAGGATACCCTGAGACTTCAATTTTTGATATCTTTACTTTCTCTCAACCCCTTGAAGAGAGACGTACTGTTATTATAAAAAAAACTCAAGATTTTGATATGTTACCATTAAAGTAATAAATTAGTAGTTACTATGCATAATGATCGGCTATTTTCCAAAGTAACCAATATTAATGGTTTATATGATTAAATACATGCAATTTATTATTTTAACTGGTTATTTTACATAACAACAAAAATCTGTTTAGCTGAATTTATAAATTAAAATATTCTGAAGGTTAGGTTAGGTTAGGTTAAGTTAAACGAACATATTCCATATCAAGATAACACCACACGTGCACACTCAATAAAAGATGGACCTCAATAATTGATATGCACAACATACAGGGACTCAGGCAGGTTCAAACTTGAACAAACGTGAGATTTATAAACTTTAACCAGAGGGTGCTGGTTATTATGCATAATAACATATTAATGTGAATGATTTGACTACAACATAAACAATTTATCACATTCACCAGAACTGTTGGTTATTATACATACAATCCGGTGATTAGGTAAATTAACCTGATTTATTGAATTAACAGTAACAGATACATGTTGACATTTCATGACCGCCTGAAACTAAAAATGTTATTTTCATGATGTAATTTATCTGGCTGTATCTCAGACTAGAGCCGATACCAATTTACCGATCAGGCTAAGAATCTGTAACTAGGGTTTTCACAAGGTTTCCCTGAGTGGTTTTCAGAATTAGATATAAAACCCCAAAATTAAGGGTAATTTACTGAAAGGTAAAAAAAGAAAAAAAATTGATTTTCTCAAAATTCCACTTTAACGATTTTGATTAAATTTGCTATCAAGACATTGTTCAACATTAAAAACAAAATGGAAATTTTAATTTTTCCAAGAAAATTACTTTGAAAGTACTTCACAAAAGCAGAAATGTTCAATTTTGATCATATATCTACAATGGATTGAGATACGAAATAATTTATCATTGTATATATGTAGTACTATTAAAAATAAAAGCTTTTATTTGAAATATATTTTTATAAAACCAATAGTTTCTGAGCTATAGGCAAGCACTTATATATCGAGTACTTTGAAATTGATGTTATAATTTTTGGTGGACAGAGACATTCCTCTTTTCTCAGTGTTTCTTTAACAGCGTATATTACTTCATTTATGTTATTTGGTCAAGTGTTTCTGTAACAATGAATATTATTTCGTTTCACCAATATTATGAGTTTTTAGTAAATGTCTCTATTATAAGATAAACAAGAATCAAAGTATTTGAAGTGAACCGTACGATTTATTTTATAGTTCTCTCCATTATTTAGTTTTTTTTAGGGCTTGGAAACTGTATGGATAATCTAATTGTTCAGAAATGTTACCCCGAGTTATACCCAACAATGGTATCATCAAAAGTACTCCTGTCACAATGCAATATGACTTTCCTTTTTGCAGTCAAAACCATAAAGGGGGGGTTCCAGTTAGTATTAACAATGATAAAAAAATATAAACCAATTAAATCTATGTTAAAGTCACTAATAGTTGAACTGTCACACGATATCTCACTTGCCAGTTTCTTCCCATGCCAATCACTGTCAATAATAATTTGATTTACATTTTTTAACACATATAATTTAACTAGCAAAAATTAACAAAAAGCATAATCAAACAATGAACTTGTGTGCATCGCTTTTTAGATTTTCTAATTAATTTATAAATTAACTTCAAATTTTGAAGGATGTTTTCGTCAAAATTTCCTGAGGGAAAATCTTTCCCCATCCCGGTTCCGTGAGAATGCTAACACCTCCCCCACCTTCATCTCCTCACTTAGATCTTAGCCACATCCCCCTCCCCTACCCCTCAATAAGATCCTGGATCCACCCCTGATACCATAAATATCTATAATATGTTAACACATGACATTAAATATGCTAAAATCAGAGTCAGCTGCTTCCTGGTGCTACATTCTCTTTACTCCCTTTCCCACGGCCAGACTTAAAGGAGTGACAGCGCAGTGACCCCTGAAAACCAAGGGTCTCTACTAAATGCAAATTTGTTTTCCAAATCATATTAGAAGTTACGTATTTTATACCCTAAACAAACTCCAAAGAGTCCTTAGTAGTTAGAAAGAAATTCTTGCAATCAAATTAGTCAACAACATTTTAAATTTAAATTTATTGTAATTGTCTATACTGTTTAGTTTGGTTTCTTGTTGAGCATTAGGCAATGTCCAAAAGTTAGACTTGTGTTCCCTTGTAGCTGTATGTCTTTACAGTTTCCATTTATAAAAAATCTCGAAAGAATGTAGCAGTGGCGCAGGAACGTTTTTATTTGGGGGGGGGGGTAAAAATAACCATGTGCTCTTATAGGGGATAACATTTTTTAGATTAAAAAATAACAGGAAAATGTAATACAGCTGTCCCTCGCACTACGCAAGTGATTGGTTCTGATAAATAATCGCGTTACACGAAAACGCAAGTGAAATGATTTTAACATGAGTGATATAGGGATTACTCCAAAGGAAGTAAAAACTTAAAACTGGTAAATGAATGCCATTTTTTAAATTTATATAACTAGTACAATGCATTAGGTAGCCTACACCTATTGTCAATCTTCAATCCCCTGAAATTTGTAAACAAACACAATTTTTAATCAATATATCTAATTAATACAATGCTACAGGTACACTTACTGTTAATCTTCAATCGCATGATAAATTAACTGGATTTGGCAAATCTGGATTATCACTATCTTGCTCTTGA
>CABFWO010000220.1:159614-202118 GCA_902155825.1 Timema genevievae | reverse complement strand
CCACATTTTCCTGGTCTACGTCCTCAAATACAACATCTTGCTATGTCAACGATGCCATGTATTTAATTGGAAAGCTCGTGGTCAGGATCAAAATTACAAGAATCAGAAACTTCAGGCCAAACATTTTTCCAAATTCCTTTCATACATGACTGTTTAACTTCTGACCATGCATATCCAATGTTGTCAATACCACCCCCCCTAACACCAAACTGTACAGTAAAGATCAATGCTTTCACTAGAATGTGTGTAAACAAGGTCACACCACAACCACAAAGGATGACTGCGAAATTCCAACTGACCATGCACTATTTATGTATTTCTTTGAATCGTGTTATAGCGAAAACGCATAATGTGATATCACATATAACGAGGGATACCTTTATTTAATGGTCCCATTGTGTATTTTTCTCATTTATTTTAGTCATTCCTAACATTAGAATTAATACACACAAAACATATTAAGAAAATTTTTATCTGATGCAGCTCAACTAAAAATTATGAAACACTGAAAATTAAAGTAGATTTCCATACACCTTTGCCCTATATTTGTTACTAGCTATAAAACCACTAACCAGTTTTGCAATTTCAATTTTGTTGAGCCTCTCAGGGGATTTAGTATACATTGCCTCATTGTGGAGCAAAGATAGTTTTTAATGCATCCAAGCATTGAAAAACTTCTTTCTGCAGTAGCTGATGTAGCTGGTATCACTATCAGAGTTTTCCAAATCTACTCAATGTATGCTCCAAGCATATTTTATTTTTATTATGTTAACATAGTGTGAACATTGTATCTTACCTCAATAAGATGTTTACATTATCTAAACGTTTACTATATTATTTTGGGGGGGTAAAAATGATACTTTTTACCCCCCTCAATTTTTAGGGTGGGTAAAATTTACCCCCGTACCCCCTAGTTCCTGCGCCACGGGAATGTAGTGACCCAATTTGTGCTATGTGACATCTACACAGAACAGACCTGAGCGTTCTTGAACCGCCCTGCGCCTTCCTGCTTGTGTTAGGCGAGTGCAGCGTCATCACCAACGCTCGCCAAAAATCATATGGTAGAGAATATAAGATATATACAAGATTTAGCAATATAAACTAAATCTAATGTAGCTATTGAGGCTCTCCACATCTTGATCGCCTCGGGGCATCCACGACTGTAAATGTAGCCCTGCCTCTGCCCACCACACCAAATCAACAGTGGAGTATAAATTGTGAGAGAAAGAGAATATACGTGTGAATCAAGTTGATGGTGTCAAGTGAAACACATCTTAATTTTAGTCCCATTATATATAATTATATATTTATAGAATTTTTTTCACAACATTTTACTACTTGTTTAAGGACATATGATAGCTACCCTAATGAGGTAGGGATGAGTATGGAAGTATTTTAGAGGTAATCTCCCCTTATTTGCGTAGAAGGAGAGTGGAAAACTATTTAGAAAAAATACAGCCTCAGTAGACCTGACCAGGATCAAACCCTGATCAACTCATCTTCAGTAGGCCAGTTTAACACCAGAATGACACCTTAGATGATTCGGCCACTGAAGCGAGTAATACTTTATATAGGTAATTTGTGAACATTAATGATAAATAATTTCAATCCCCTGACCTGATGGCATCTCCAGACAAAACCTTTACTTAGCTCCCCCCCCATCTTACCCTTTGTTTTGACAGCCCTTTATTTAAATATATGAATAGTAAGACAGTTACAAAGAATTGCTAGTGGTTTTTATAATGTATTCTTTGAATAATGTAATTGGAAAATAAATCTATAAACAAAACAGGCTAATGAAAGCATGAATTCTAATAAAGAGCATATCTTACTTTTAAAATACATTCAATCACTAAATACACAAATATTTTTTATTTTTACATGCAATTCACTCTCAGGTTGATTGTGTTGGAATTAGGTAAAACCATGATGTTGCAAAACACATGACCCTGGTAAAGATTTTAAGCCCATCAACTATTAGCATGGTGAATCAAGCAAGTGATTGAAGTTTATTTTTCAATAGTGAAATTTTTGTGACAAAATAAAATTCAAACATATAGAAATAACTGTTGCAATGCTCTTAACTGAATTTACCTATTTTTGTTAAATTAGTGTACGCATGCAGAGACCTGCTAGCCTTTACCAACACTGATGGTCACATGGTGTCAGGCGTCAAGCTCACAAAAGATGGGATTGTAAGAGGTAGGAAGTAGAAGGTTCGAATCACGGGCTAGCTAGGTCACAAACAAGGCATAAACCAAGAAACTCGGCTCTATGAGAGTTCCGCTGCGCTTCTTGAGTCAAGTCGAGTCCTTTGGCACTGAGGAGTGCTAGTTGCAATGTTCAGTGATAACTGCACATCCAACTGAAACTACTCACTTTCATATTGTTTGTTGCAAAACGGTGGGGGTCTGAACACAATAGTTCATGTACCAGTAATCCTAGGACTCTCTTTCCCCAACTCAACTCCTTACCCCCTTTAAATAAACAAACCTTTTCAGACAGGTAACTAGTCGACAGTATTTCAAAAGTGTTGCCAACTAGACAATTTGCATGCATTCCCTCATCTAACAAAAAAAAAGACCATTGAATTCTGTGTTATCCTTGTAATGTGCAGTCTGAGGTTGGTAGTTTGGGGATAGCTAGGCTCTAGCTAAACCTAGCTTTGTGAAAGATGGTTCAATTAAATTACAAGGTCATTTTTGTTTGTTCTCTAGTAAAACCAACTTTAAAAGGAACTGTTTTTTAAAAATGCCTGATTAATAGCGATGTTATCACTTGGGACTGTATGTAGCAATCCCCGTGTTGAAGGAATTAAGCTCTCACAATGAGCGCAGCCATTTCAACCTGGAGACTGTGGGTCTGATGTATAACTTGTCTGTGGACTAGGTGAATTAGGGGTGATTTTCAACATGGGATGTATCAATTTGGTTTCCCCACCCATTCTCCTTACCTACTCACTAATTTGACATCTAGAAAAGTTACTAGATCTACTTTCATGTATTTATATGTCAGGTCATGTGATCTGTAGATATTATCAATATATATAAAATAACACTAATATTAATGTTAAAATGTTATCAATTTTTAACACTATATATATATATATATTTGTTGTAATTTTTAAAAGCTACTTCCTATTAAAATTGGATTGTAATAAACATAGTAGTAAACTTACTGATGGCCCCCGTCCCCGCAGACCCAAAGGCACATGAACATAAATATTATTATTACTATTATTAGCACCGCGTCTTACTACCCGTTCAGGTTGTATGCTCTTACGCTAATGTGTGATGGTAGGGTGATTATGAGATGAAATGGAGGCCCTACAGTTTAACGTGGAATCCGAACCACGGTGGAGGCCTGGCATTCCTCACATTCACAAGTTGTGATTAATACACATCTTGTCAGAGATGAAGGAAGGGTTTGGCAATCAGATAAATCTGTGCCGTGACCGAGGATTGAACCCCGGACCCCCAGCACAGAAGTCCGACACCTTACCCCTAGACCGCCAGGTCACCCTGAATGAACATAAATAGTTTGACCAAACTGCTATAGAAACAAGTCCGACACCTTAGCTCAGTCGGTAGCGTGTCTGTCTACTGAGCTAATGTTCAAGGGTTTGATTCCTGTCATGGCTGAAATATTTATCATCCATGAAAATATGGGTTTACCCTTTCACAGTGATAAATCAACAGCTGAGGTCTGGATGTTGAGTCTGTTCTAGATTTAAGTTAGATTATAAGGAATATGAAGCTACGACAGGCCTAGCAAGCTGGTAATGGAAAATATATGGCTTGAATAAAAAACTGGCCCAGACCATAGAATGGAAACAGTAATGGATGAATGCTATAGAAACAAAAAATGTTCAAACAATTTTACAAATGTCAAGTGTGTGTTTAAGTTTGTTTCATGTTTCTACGTTGTCTATTTCATGTGTTACAAACTCTTTTTTTATAGTCCCCAAGCTCTGTTTATGGTTCCTCAAAAGAAATTAAGAAAAAATCCCCACAATATAAAACAATTGCTAAGAAAATACAAGTTGACACAAGTCTTGTGAGTCACTGGTAATTGAAATGCTTTGTGTTAAGTTTACTTCCTTCTTGTTATATTAATATAGAATAATGTCAACAATACAAATGAGACACAAGAAAAGTTGTCAAAAAAGTTCTAACTTTAGTGAGCACACGGTTTGTGAATGGTGGGTTCAGCTGAAGTATGACTACTTTGAAATAGCTGTGTAAATGGACAAAAGTATAATTCTCTTCCAGATAACGTATAAAAACATACATATATAGAATATAGAGTCTGCCTTAAAATATGAGTGAAGAATGACCCTCGGCACGAGACGAATCCTGGATAGCTCAGTGGTTAGAGCATTGGCATACTAAGCCAAAGGACCCGGGTTCGATTCCCGTGTCCAGGTGTCATTTTTCAATTTTCAGAATATGATATATACAACGTGTATCTAAAACATTGCATCAAACTTTGGCAGGCTATTCCTTGGGTGAAAATAGAATAATTCACATCAGCAACCTAGGGTCCATCTTGAATAATAAGGGCGGTATACACCCCTAAAGATAGAGCTAAAAACGACTGTTGTGTGAAATATTATGAAAACTGCTTAGGGTATTACAACGAATATTTGTATACTACTTATTGAAACCTTGATCATTAATAAATTAAATGTGCTGTTACCGTTACCCACCCCCATTATGTAAAAAGGGGGGGGTTGTAAGACTTTTTTCTGCAATAAAATATGTAAGAGTAAGTATTGCCAATTTTGACTTAAGATTACAAAACATGGAGTAAAAATTAACAAAAAAGGTGTCTTGGAGAAACTGTCTAGCTTTCCCCGTTTCCGAGATAATCACACAAGTTTGAGCTCAGAGACAAATGTATCTAACACAGCTAGCAACACAGCTATACTGGCTCCCTACCTGGCAGGAATTAACACTTGTCTTTGAAATCACACATGCATGATTATCTCAGAAACGGGGAAAGCTAGACAGTTTCTTCAAGACACCTTTTTTGTTAATTTTTACTCCATGTTTTGTAATCTTAAGTCAAAATTGGTAATACTTATTCTGACATATTTTATTGCAGAAAAAAGTGTTACAACCCCCTCTTTTTTACATGATGTGGTTGGGTAACGGTAACAGCACATTTAGTTTATTAACGATCAAGGTTTCAATAAGTAGTATACAAATATTCGTTGTAATACCCTAAGCAGTTTTCATAATATTTCACACAACAGTCGTTTTTAGCTCTATTTTTAGGGGTATATAACCCCCTTATTATTCAAGATAGACCCTAGGTTGCTGATGTGAATTATTCTATTTTCACCCAAGGAATAGCCTGCCAAAGTTTGATGCAATGTTTTAGATACACGTTGTATATATATATATTGGCTGATTAAAGATGTTTCGTTAAGTGGTAACATTTGAAGAAGTTAAGTTTAGGACAGATATAGTTTTTTCTAAAGGTTTTGAGGAAATATTATTGATTTGTTAGTGCTGAGAGAAACCTATTACAAGCTCATGATCAACTCTTTTTGCTGTCCTTCAGTCCTTTAAATGTGAGTAAACATGTTGTGAGATGATGTGTTGATAACAAACATGTGGCGATGAAAGAGAGCGAACTTCAAAACACATCTATAAATATAAAGCATTTTGCTTTTGGATAGTTATTGTTTATTTATTGCGCTACACACTGCTCGTATATTACAGCCTTTCTGGTTTTGTTTTATACAGGTCTCGTTGTGATGATAAAAGAAAACAAAATTTTGGAAAATGCTTTTATTTACCTTAAGACCCATTTTACTCTCATGAACAAATACACTTACAGTATAATTTTATTTTGTTAATTTAAAAAATAAACCTAAAGAAGAAATACAAAAAGTAATTTATTTTATCTATTTGAAAACAATATTTCAAATTGAACAGCATGTTTAATTTCAATATGCCTTTTTAAATTGCCTTTTCGTGCTGACCTGTAAGGACAGAAAGTACAAAGATAGCGAGGTGTCTGACCGCACTCGTTTTTCACATGGTTGATTAGGGTATGCTTCCAATTATAGTGCTTGCCACATCTAGGACACATAAATCGGCCTCCTTCCTCAGGGCCAAAACAAGACAATTGTCCAGAATTTGTCACTTTTTGTAAGTTTTTCTTGATACCAATTAGAGTGCTTGTTTCTGAGTTATAAAAGGCAGGCATGCTTTCTGCACTTTCAAAGTTGGGTTTCACGTCAGATGAAGACATTCCAAAATTGACCGGATAGTCATTCCATGATGTGTTATTAAGTTCTTGAAAGAAATAAAACACACAAAGAAAATAATATTATTTCTCACAAAATATTACAATCAAATAAATATATTTCAATTAATTTGTATATAAAAATAAGGAACTAAAGATGCAATAAAGTTTATAGAGTTTTTATGTTGCAAATCAATTACACTCTAGAAAATCACTGTTGTGCCATTTCCTTTACTAACAAGACTCAGTAGGTATGTCAGTAATGAATGAAAATTGGTTTAATTTTAAATCTGCATACACTCTACTATTGTCAATATATTATTCTCTTTGCCATTTTTTGGGCTGAGCTTAGGAGTGCATTGAAAGCAACCTCCTCTAATTGAATAGGCTATGTATTCAATACAATAAACTACATCACCTGCCAACATGTGTTTGTAGTCAATTCTGTAATTATTATTTTATGAGTAGTGCTTAAAGACTGCAGCCATGGGTTTGCTGAATAAAGCCAGCTAAATATACAATATTGTGTCAAGCTTTTTAATAATTTTGCTAACTAAAACTACTTAAGAAAAGTATAAACTTAAAATTTATGACAGGAATAATAGTGATAGAACTACTGACCAACAGCAATGGTTCTCAACAAGCTAGGATTGATTCAATTGTTAATTGTTAATACATTTGTAATTATTTTCTATATTTTTGTATAATCTGAAAAAAATCTAGAACTGAAAAAAGAAATTGTCTAGCATTTTTCTTAGAAAGAGCTATAAATAATTTAATCTCGTTACTTTATGAATGTTACAAAAAGTTGAAAGTCAAATCTCTAACAATATAAAATAAAACAAAAAAACTGAACTGTTACATCCAACTTGAGTAGAGAGACCCAGCAGTTGAGAATCAGTGATTAAAAACTATCAGTGTAAGAGGCCATTACCACTAGAGCACCACTACTTAGAAACTATCAGTGTAAGAAGCCATTACCACTAGAGAACCACTGATTAAAAACTATCAGTGTAAGAGGCCATTACCATTTTTAAAAGTGTTGTGTTTTGATTGTTGAAAGAACCGGAATATGTTCACAGCCAGTCTTACCTTGCCACTTATATCATACTACACGCATTATACCGGGAGTACACAATTAGTTTTCATCACAGACCACTTGAATGGTTAATTTAACATACCTCGACAATCTAACATAACTTTTATAAAAACATTTGTAGCTTAAAATTATAAATAAATACCTTTGTTGAAATTAAAAATAAAACAAAAACACAACAGAAATGGAAATATTTGGTTTTGATTTATTAATTTAAAATTACTGATCAAAATACTGAAACACAAACTAAAATGTTCTCATAATCGGTCTTGAACCAGTGTGATGGCAATTCTTAGTTTCCTAACACCATTTTATATTTAATATTATTACTTAGATGAAATTATGTAGACAAATGAAAATAAAAAAATATTGTTTCTTCTTGATTAGACTATGTTCACTTGGGTAAGCAGAATATAATTTCACAATCAAATTTATTATTTTTCTTATAATTTCAAAATGTTCAAAGCGAGTAACTAAAATGTAATGGTAAAAAGCTTTGGTCTCCCCATTATGAGAATGAATTAGCAAGCTAGCTTGTGTTCTGTAAAAAATAGGAATCTGCAAGAAAACCTACCTGGTGATAAATAAATTCTAAGCTTTATTTTCTATGAATGAATAAAATTTAAATAAGAAATAAATGTGAAAAATAAGAGAATGATTTGTTTCTTATTTATAATTTGTCAGAATCACACAGAATATTTACAATAAAATCCTGTCACACTAGACAAGAGTTGTTCACAATCTAAAACAAAGAGTAATAATCTTGAAATTTAAAATAAATGTAATATGTTAAATTAAGTACCAGTAATATTAGGATGTATTTGTAAAAGTAGGTGGTTTTGATCATGTTAGGTGGTTAGTAACATAATACAGATATTTAATATCTTATTCTTAAAAGTTAAATATGACCTGCCTTAACTGTGTTCAGATTTCACAATCAAAGCAATTAAAACTTTGCATTTAGAATAATTCACAATTTTCAGTTGCAATCTTCCTAAAATAAGTTAGTCAATACTTTAATTTATTTCCACTTGTGACGTCTTTCCCAACCCTTTGAGGAGTTAAATTATATGTTCTAAGCTTTGATTTTAGTACAAAATAAAACAAAGCAAATAAGAAAATCAGCTATAGTAAATGATAAAATCGACAACTAGCTATTAAATAATATAAAAAAATTGTAAATTAATGGAACTTGGTTGCTTCCTGGGAGAGTTTTGGACCAAAGAGATAAAGAAGGAGTAGTCAAATGTCGCCAGTCTGACCACACAAGAAATTTGGTCGTCCTCAGTTGGTTACGATGCAACATTTTCAACAAGTTTCGTACAACAAGTATAGAATCCGAAGTTAACCATTTTATGGGAAGTGTATGTGACTTTTTTCTTTATCATGATAATTTATTTTATATTTAAATTGATTTATGATATTTTTTTAACACCAAGTCTTATTACGTGTTCGGGTTATACACTTATGTACTAGTTACGCTAAAGATAATAGGGATTAGGAAGGTTATATTTAAAGGAAGTGTACCCACATTTGTGTGGAAGGAAAGTGGAAAACCATTTTGGAAAAGCCAACCAAGATTCGAACCTCAATCTCCCCATCATCTGCGGTCTAGTCTACTGCGAGAGTCGTGCGACAGACCATGCGGCCACCAAAGCGGGTGATTTACAAAAGTCTTTGAACTTTTATTTCTTGTTTTATCAAAGATAAATAATTATGTTGATTCAAACGTCAGTTGGGATGTAAGCCTCTTTTATTTTGTATTTAATTGTTTGGACTTTAGTGGAAACTCATTTAAATAATATTTTTTTGATGAATCTTCCTCATATGATAACCAAATTAGGAAGGTTTTACCCGAGTTTCATTGAGCATGCTGGCCAAAATTGTGACAAAACCATGCAGAATAATCTTAGTTCAATACAACAAAGTTAAAAGCAGTTAAGTAAAGAATTTGTTCTATTAGCATTATATCATTATTTTATAAAGATTAGTGATAATTTTAACAAGTCTATTCTTGAAAAAATACTAAAAAAGTTGACTATACGTGAAACAATGACATCCAACTTGAGGACGCCTAGTGAACATTAATAAAATGGGCAAAAAAACCTTTTACTCTTTTTTGGATGTTTCAAACCCAAGTACTAGTTATAGCCCATTTAACGTGCAAAGAAATATTAAGAAATACCAGTTTTTGTTGGCCACATAGTCTAAGGCATCACTCTAACAATAGGCTGGACTGCCAATGAAAGGGAATTTGGGCTCCAAATCCTGGTTGAGTGTACTGAGTTTTTTTTACTATTTGGTTTTCCACTCTCCCTCCATTAAAATGTGGATATACTTGCTCTAAATTGAACCTTACACATCCCTAACACATCAGCGTAATCAGTACCTATGCAAACGAGTAGTAAGACATGGTACTAAAAAAATTAACTTAGTTAGAAGCTATTATGTCTTTATAAAACTACTAAAATCCAAATTAGAACCTATTGTGTCCTTATAAAATTATCAAAAAATAACTTAGGAGACAAAACCTATAAGTTGTATCTTTATCAAACCATAACAAATCAACATGGATAGAGTCTTTTGTCTGTTCATAAAACCATTTTGGGTGGAAACTATAGAGCATTGTTCATTTATAAAACCTTCAAGAATCAAGCAACTCCTTAAAATATTTTTGAAAAATAAAATTGTTTAGTTAGGTAACGGTTTACTAAAGTTATGAAAATGAGAGATAAAAAATTATCCAAAATGATGATATTTTAAATAAACATTTAATAGTATACACTATATAGTATTAGAGCTACAAGTTATTAAAATACATAAGTTAGTATTTTTTGAATATAACTTTTATTAAAATTAACAATCATACAATTACAACATAGTACAGAAAATTAACACTGTGTTTCGTGGATTGAATAGTGATCAATACATCAATTTGTAGCTCGTGATTTATGGATAAATAACAGAAATAATTTAGCAAAGCAACTATTTTAACTGAAACAAATATTTTAGTCTAGACAGTGTCCTTATTTCATTATTTATAACTAAAATTGAAATAATAATTATTATTATTGCTATTATTATTTTAAACCATTTCAGAAAATTGTTTAGTTTTACTCTCTATTAGAATTATATACAAAATTGTATAACTTGTTATGTAGACAAGTAATAAGATTTAATAACAACTTTGTTATGAAATATAGTAATTGTTGCATGCCTAATAATTTGATATTTTCAACAACTTCATCTTTAAATGTAGGCCTATGTATGCTTTGCTATTTTAAAAATATACTTAATTGTTTAAAATATTGTGATCTATAATCAAGTGCAGATACAGATCATGTAACTGCTGTTAAATGAACTGAAGTAAATAAGTATGATATCATAATTTTAATGCAAAGTCATTTAAGTTCTGTTCCTTGGCAATGCAACCAGTGCTAAGTTTATGTATGTTTTGATAATTAAAGAGCAGTAATTTCATCACTTGTACACATCATCCAATCATCTTCAAATTTTTCAAATCAGTTCAAAACATCTATGTACTATGATCTCAAGGCATATCAGATCATATAGACCAATAGCCGATATTGTATTATGATAATTATTTATTCAAAAAATTAAAGTAACCAACTTCTGACACAATAAACAACTAAAGTTACCTACTACCAAAGAAAGCACTTCTAAATATCTTTCCTTTTATCCGGAGCATCCCAAAGATTTTGGTTGAAGTGTAAATTATAAAACTAAACATGGTTGTTGGGTTTCAGACCACACCCACATATTTTTTGTTTCACTGCCAATGATCTGCTATCATTAGTTCTCAACATGATTTGTTATTATAGTACATAAAGAAAAGTGACTACACAGATGTGTTTGGGATAGAGTTACTTAAAAGTAAAATAATATGGAAAGCTAACAAAACAGTTTCTTTTGAATAAGATACTAAAAATCACATTCCATAAGAAATTAATACAGTTTAATGATTTTTTTAAAAATCATCTTGTAGTAGGCCCTTTTATAATATTTTACTTTGTTTTTAGTTAAATCAAAATGTAAACTTCTAAACTCTTCCACAAATGCTCAGTTTTTCCACCGTTGATCAAATAATTTCACATGCTCATCTGCAAGAGCTATAACTTATTTCTCACTAGACAAATACACAGCTGCTACTGGTCTATAGCTGAAGTGTTAAAGCAAGGAAAGTCAATTAAAAAATAAATGAGCCAATTCAATGCAATATTAATAAATGTGCACCAACGTAAAAATATATGTATTGAGACAAAATGAGTCATTATGATGTGATGCAGACCATAGACTATAGATTGAGGACCATACTTTGGGAGCCCCTGGTCTCAGAGTATTGTACAAAATGTAGGGTGTTTCCTTGAAACGTGCTTGCCTGAAAGGATTAGCTCCCCTAAAGGCCCCAAAACCATGTGCATCCATACCCCTTGGCCATGTGAGAACAAAAATATCTGAATGATATATTGAATGATATGAATTATATTTGAAATAACTAAAAACTAACATTATAGATGGAAGTTATGGTAATTTAAGAATAAATGATCAGAAAAATAAGTCACCAAATTATGGTATAGAAAAATGCATCTAGAGAACATATTTGATGGTGTCAATCACACTGTGCCAGATATATATTTCTTCCGACAACTTCTGAGCTCCCAATCAGGAGCAAATCCACACGAGGAGGGGAGGGGGGTGAAGGGGATATTCAGATTGAGGTATTGCAAAGATTGTTCAGGATAACTGACAATGTCATTGCTGTGTCTAATCAAGACATGGCTGAGGACACCTACGTGGGAAAGCAGACTTGTTGGCTTGGCTCTTCTGCTTGTCCACAATGATATCATTTTAGACCAACAACGGTTTGCCAAAATCACCAAACATAGAATGGTCATGTAAATAATAACTTGTATCTTATATTTAAGACAATTTATAAAAATGTTATTATAAATAATTATTTGTTTTGTTTATACTTCCATTTATTTTTATCTTATTTCCAGGAGCCTAGGATGACCTTAAAATGTAACTTATGAGGGTTAAATGTGAAGGAAAGAAAATCCTAAACTACAAGATTTTCAATACCCCTAGTAAGTTATCCCCCCAAAATTGCTCCCTGTATCCTCAATGTATATAAAGTTGTAAATATCGTCTGTTGATTAAAATAGGTGTTGAGCCTTTTAGAAGAAAAAAAAAATCCCCACAAAAACCACTTTTATTCGTAATTTGCTGTGTTTTGGTGTTTTGTAGAGATTTTAAATTTAAAAAATCTATCAATACTTGCTAGTATGATGCTTTGCAATAATGTGAACCTTTAAGTTTCCTTTGTGTTTTGTTTTGTGTGAGCAGTAAGGGCACTCTAATTTGGGTTCTTTACCACACTCATACTTTATATGACTTAGTAAGTTTCTGTTGTAACGGTAACTCTTGTCACAATTTGGACAGTTAAATATTCCTGGTGAGTTACTTGGATATTTCTTCTTTTCCCCTTGAAAATTGGAGACTCTATTGATCTCTAAATAATTTCTTATTTTTTGTAAATCAAATGATTCCGAAGAATGACTCGAGACTTGGTCCAAATATCTTTGTTCCACAACATGCTTCCTTTCATCAAACAATTCATAAGTCCTCTCTTCAGAGAAAATATTATGAAGACTAGTTCTAGTTTTCTGTCCATATCGATCTGAAACACAATTAACTTAATTTACATTTGAACATCTTTGAACAATTATGCATGCCTCAACATATTAACAAAATTCAAGCACTATTAATTCACAAGTGCCGGAAAAAGTTTTAAAATGTTTAAAAATAGTAGGTGTCATCAAAAAAGATAGTATAACCGACATAATATTTTATGGTATATTTCTTGTATTCATGTGCATTAATCAACTACCACAACGACCTTTAATTCTGTTGTGGTAGGCTCTGGCTAAAGGTAAGCTCTACAAAGGCTACTGTTGGTTAATCAAGTTGTACACAAAATTGGTCTCAAGGTTCTAATCCAAGCGAGTACCATAACACAACACATGACAAAGCTTCACACAACTTCAGGCTGGGTTCCAGGTCACTAATACTCAGTAATAGATTGGAAGAGTATACTTTTTAAGGCGTATTATTTAATTCATAATTGTCATGTTTTAGATTTGGTTAAGCTTATGTGCTGCATATTACCTTGTATGAGTGAGATGGGAGGTTATGGAAAAAAAAAGGTAGCATTGTTAGGGCGTAAATGTTTGTGCTGTCTTATTTTATGCTCTTGGACCAACAGTAAACTTCCCACAATCACACACCAGGTAGCACTAACATTAATTTTTTTTATGTGACTTTGGTTTTGAATGCTGAGATTTTAAAATATCACTGCCTTTTGGGCAATCAACCACTTTAAACTAATTTGAAAATCCTAACGGTATTGGTAAATTTTTAATAAAATGCACCATACTTTACTTAAGAATGATAATGAAAATTTCACAATACATAGAACCATCCATAGTGCGCCTGGTCGAGATTTGAACCAAATTACATCCACTCAAGTCAGAGGTGAGCATGCAGTAATGCCCGATAGCGCAGATCCAACAGAGCAGAGTCATCAATGCTGACTATTTTTAAATTTTTAATCTCAAGCATACAATGATAATGATGATAATATTGTTCACTAGCTGAAATTGCAGCTCCAGGACATTTAAACTGCATACAGCCTAAAGCGGCAGTGAACCGCTGTGACAAAAAATATTTTTATAGATATTCTGGCTGCAAATCTAAGTAACTTTTATTGAAGGTGGGTGAAACCAAATAAATAAATTAATAATTACTCATACAAGAACATATAAATACATAGGATGAACCAACGAGAGAGGTCTTTTTAGGACACAATGAATATAAGTTAAGATATACTAAGCAACTGTGGTGATGCTTATCTTTGATTCTTAAGTTCATATTTTTAATTTGACAACATTTACTGACTGTGCTCAATGGGTGTGAAATATAGTCTCTTACCTTACATAATGAAAACAAATTTATAGTGTTTGAAAACAAGGTGCTTAAATGGGAGAATCTAGAACATTGTTCAGGGTAATGAGTGGCAAACCTGATGGAGAGAGACCATTGGGAAGACCTAGACGCAGATGGAAGGATACCATTAGAATGGACCTGAAAGAAATAGAGTTAATGAGGTGGACTGGATAGAGCTAGATCAAGATAGGAATAGGGTGTAATAAGGGGGACTGGATAGAACTAGCTTAAGATATGGATAGGTGGGATACTATTATAATTGTGGTAATTAACTCTCGGGTTCCTAATTCCATAGCGCAAGTAACATTTTGGCTACTTATTAGATTAAATCAATCTCTGTTAATGAAAACAATATTTTTTACCAGTTAGATTTGGTGTATGAAAGTACTTGATATTAAATACCGATAAATAGTTCTTAAAGGCAAGAAAATTAGTCAGGTTAGGCCAAATATGGTATTTAAAATAAAGTTACTAAAGTAACAAGTTTTATTGAATATTTTGTTTAATAGATTTCAATATTAACAATATCAGTAATAAAACAATCAAAAATAATTTAAAAAAATATAGAGCGTGATAGCAAAAATGATTTTTATAAATTATATATCATTATCTTTTGTTCAACTTTCTGATTAAAAAAAAAATTATAATTATTTTGATCATTTAAAATACATCAAAGACTTTTATATAGGTATAAATTTAAATCTTAGTACTATAAGAAATCTAGCAAATGTGAATTGCAACACTAAAAAATTAATACTAAGTTTATCATTTTTTGAACATATAAGTTAATGGAACCTTGCTTATGAGAGTCCAATGATATATCAAGTCTTGATTTGAAAACATTTATAAGTATTAATATATTATATTTGGAAGAATGTACAGGAAAGGTGGATAGAAACATATAAAAGGGAACAAACATAATATGGTTTTTACAATGAAAAGAAGAACACAGTTCACACTTTACACTGCTGCCATTGGGCAAAGAGGTAATTGCTGCCTGTTGAAGAAAATCGATGGTTACCGCCTAATCCTTCAATCTAGGTTTCATTCTATCAAAAATCGTTCAGGGGGATTGTGAAATGTGTAACGCAATGTCCTAAAAGAAGAAACCAAAAAAACACAAAAGGGAGAGAAAGGAAATTTGTAAAGAATGATAGGACACTTAGATAGGAACATTTAACAGGAATAACACAAGGGACAAACACAGGAAATGGACATCTCCATAAGGTAAACAAACCTCTTTTTTATTAGGTAATTGTATTATAGTTGGAAGAAGGTATAGGAAAGGTGGAAGGAAAGTATTTATAGGTATTTTTAATAAAACAATAACAACACGTTCAGAAAACATTTTTAAAATATTTTTATTTTGCTACATAAGTGTTTAGTAGTATCCTGAAATGAGGTGTTGAGGTGATTTAATTGTGTTTGTGATCATAAAGATTAAGGCTGGCCCTAGCACGTTTTAACCAGTAGGAAAATTCTATTTTGTAATTGGTAAACTAATAAAAGCTCTCTTAAGTAACAAAAACATATTTTTAAAACAAATTCAGATGGAAACCTTTCTCATTGATAGATCCATTACATAACATGGTTAAGGGAAAAGTTATTAGATACATCAGTTATAAAAGGAAGGAAAAATACAAAACTTACTCATTGCCATTGGCTAGCTGTCTGGAAATGAGTAGATACACAAATAAATACGAGCACATTAAAATAAAAGTGTTCCTGATTTCTCTTGTTTGCTTTGCTGAGTTGTGTATTTTCCTTCCTTTTTAACAATAATTACTACCATGTATACTCCCTTTACCCTAAAAGGTAATAGTCTTACCTTGACAGACCCTTTAAGCTGTGACAGTTAAACCAAGTAAGGTTTACCCTTAGGGTAAACAAAGGGTACATCATTTAAATAATATGAAGTTTTAAAACAAAAATAATACAACATGAAATAAATATCTTATTATTGTATACATAGTAGTAAACAAGTGGGAAATTCTCAATATAAAAAAGAGGGAAAGCCCAAATTTTGTTTTAAACTATATAATCATTTATAAAGAAGCAGTAGAATTCCAACAAAATATGTAAGAGTATTAAAAAGTGTTAGGGATAGCTCGGTTCCTATTCTTAAAAATAAAAAGATTAAACACATTTTAAAAACTATTTATTGGCAATATTACATTAGTGACATCTTAGAGAAACATTTTTAAGTACTTTCTATTAAACAGAGTTCAACTCACATATATTTGCTAAATACATTTGGTGAGAATTAATTAATAACATTAATGAGATGAACATATTAAAATATAGGGGAAATGGTAGTGGAATGATAGATAGGTTTTAATAAAATTGTGACAAAATCTTTGTTTTTATGTACTATTATCAATATGGTAATTTAATTTGTTATATAATAACTAATCATATTAACTTTACACTAAACAAACGTCTCAACGTCTCAATTCAATATTTTTCCCGTGCAGGCAATGAGCGGTGGGAAAAAGTCACCGACTAAAGAGCGAGGATGCCAAAAGGTTCATGTTACTCATGGTAGTAATAGAGAAAGAGGAAAATACTTAAAGGATATTGTGATAGAATAAGTTGCAACGTTGAGTGAATTTAAACTAACTTGGTATTCAAAGACTTTGTTTTATGTTTGTTTTTACCATGTGTTGTTATATAATAATACAGAGCTAATTGAGACACATTAGAGTAAGCAAGTAATGGCTTTTTAGAAAGTGTTATTAGATAACTATATAGTAAAACAACCCCTTCCCCTAAACACTTGAGCATTAAAACACATTTTTTATTTCTAAGAACTATATTATTTTCCTTTGTTGGGTTTGGAACTGAGGAAGAACCTTATGAAATGCTACATTTAGAGCATCATTCTGTATGGAGCAGAAACTTGACTCTTAGAAAGATGGAAAAGAAACAGTTGGAGAGCTTTGAAATGTGCTGCTGGAGAAGACTTGGATCAGATGGACAGACAGGCAAATGAAGCAGTCCTAAGAAGAGTGGGTGAGAAGAGAACAGTTTTGGATATGGTTTTTTGATACAAAGCAAACTGGATAGGACACATCCTTAGAAGGAACGGTCTTCTGCATAAATTTATAGAAGGAAGGGTTGAGGTAAAGAGGAGCTTAGGAAGAAGGAGGATTCAAATATTTGATGGCTTGAAGGAAAGAAGAGAATTCTGGGAGCTGAAGGAGGAGGCATAGGACAGGGTGGGACGTATTGGCGGACTAAGTTCACTGAACACATAATAATAATAATAATAATAATAATAATAATAATTGATGATGATGATGATGATGATGATGATGATGATGATGATGATGATGATGATGATGATGATGATGATGATAATAATAATAATAATAACCTAACACAAACAATGATTAATTCAAACTAAAAAATAATAGAGAGTGTTTGCCAATCTATAAATACAAAAAATTGAGAGATGAATTAACATTTTAAGTACTAAATGCCAGTGGGGAGAAATGGATATAAAACTACCCCCTACTCTTGATACAGGGTGGTGTGCAGCAGTGGAGGAAATGGCTCAGTAGCTCAGTCAAACCTAGACCTATCCAATGTAGCCATCCATATTCCAGACAGGTGACTGACTCATTTATTCTTGCACTACTCAATGGGTCTTAAGAAATTTCACACACACACAGTTCAGAGCTCCCAGCAAGCTTTGTAGCCAAACTAGTTTGTTGGAGCGCTTAACACTTGCACATTCCATTTGGAGAATGACAAGAGTGACTCTAGAGTACATTACCATAATACGTTTAAAATAAATGTATTTCACTCAATATCAACTGTTACCAATTAACGCTTTATGATTATTTAAACTATGATATATATTTCTAGAAGGAAAGTAGTTGTTGTGTAGTTTGCAAATCTAATGAAACTGAAAGGTGATTATAAATACTTTGAGTTATTCAGGTACTCAAAAAATACTTTCAGATTGTCAAGATCCAAACAAGCATAACAGTGGCTTTCAAGGACAATATTTTTATGGCCTTTGTAGTAAATAACAGTGGTTCAGAGACAATTCCCTATTATTATTCTCAATTAGTTTGTTTTAACCACTTGTTTTAAAAAACAAAACTTTTACCTAATAATGCAGTATTATGTTTTGCGATAGTGTGAGACTTCAAGCTACTCTTATACTTGGTTTTGTATGAGCAGTAATGGCATTTTAAATTAGCTTCTTTGCCACACTCATGCTTCATATGACTTAAAAGGTTTCTGTTATAGCGATAAATCTTCCCACAGTTGGGACAGTGGAAGATTCCTGGCAGAGTACTTGGATAAATCTTTTTTGTCTTGAGATTAGAGTGCTTAATGTTCCTTCTTCGCAGATTGAATGATTGTGAAGAGTAACTCGAGACTTGGTCCAAATACCCTCGACTTGCCCTTTGCTCACTTTCATCAAACAAATGTGGTAGGTTGTCATCGTAGCTTCTGTCTTCTGAGAAAATACTGTGAAAGTTCTCCCCAGTCTGTTCTTCAAATTGATCTGATAAAAAGAAGACTTCATTTAGACAATAAGCTATTTAGAAATCCATACTCAACTTCATTTAAATGTCAATCCAAATAAAGCCTATTAAGTTATATTAAAAATATTAAAACATTGAGTTTACATATTTAACTTATAGTTAATTGATTCTCAAACATTGACAAAAGTTAAGAAAAAAAATTTAAGTTTAAATAAATTAAATCTTTTGTTGAACCATATTAAATATACCAACAATATAGGGTACATAAAAAAATCATTATTTTGAAAAGTGATAACTTTGAAATAGGAAAAGAACCCAAGAACCTTGTTTTTTCATACTAATGCTCTACTATTAAGTTAAGTTATTCTGGTTTATGTAATATTTAGGGTTATTTTTCACTCAATGTATATGGCTCCGAGTATGTATGTAATAACTACTTATAAATGATAAATTGTATAAATAATATGTTGTGTATTATTTGTGTTCATGTTAACGAGGCATGATTGGCATTTTACAGCTAAGCCTACAGATTCCCACATCAATCAATAACAAACATGAAGGTACTAATATAAGATTATCTTAAACTATAAAAAATTATAAACTATAAAAATATGTGTAGTTCCAAAAATTATGAGTTGGAATCTATCATATTATTGTGTATCAATATGAATGAAATATGCTATGTGTGTTTATCTTTAGGTGACATGGGCTGAGTGTGTAGTCAGTATTCTAGAATGTTTTAGTTATTATGTCTATTTTAATCAATATAATAAATAGTAAATAAACAATGTCAATGAATAAATTAGATTATATAGTGAAAAGAGGATAGAAGGGTAAGCAAGGCCTACACACTTACCAGAAAAGTGTAGGCCTTAAAGCTCACAATTAAAAACACAATAAAACATATAATTATGAAATTTTTGTGGCCCAACAGTCCTTCTTCAGCAGCCTTTCTTCAGCAGCAGTTCCATTCTTTTAAAATAGCCATTTGGTGTCATTTTTCCTTTGAATGTATAAATTAAAGGAATGAAAATGAAAAATGTTTTGGCAATCTATTTTTTTTATCACCGTCTCTTATTATCTGTTTAGGTTGTATGCATATATGATAGTTACTCTATTGGGGTAGGGTAGGGACGTCATATTACTTTATAGACATTGAAGATAAATAACCATCATCATCATCATCATCATCATCCTCATCAGCAACTGTTTCCAGCCTGTGGCCGGGTCAGTTTGGTAAAATGCCTCCATCTTCCTCTATATTTTCACCAATATTCTCCTCTCACGTTCACACTTTTTGTTATCTGCTCCTCCCATCTCTTTTTTGGTCTCTCTTGCAGTCTTTTTCCTAGAGACTTCCTCTCTATCCAAGATATTTGACATTATGTACTTTTCTCAGCTCTACTTCATAAAGTATAAAGTTGGATGGAGTAGAGCTGAGGATAAACATTTATTTTAATAATTAATGAGCAAAGATAAGATTACAACATTTAAGTGCAGTATTTGCGTGTATGTACACTTTTATCCTCTAACTTATTTAATAGAAAACAGACTAATTTTGATTTCTATTAAATAAGTCAAAGGCTCGAATATCAAGATATCAGGATGTTCATTAGTTAATTAATGATGTAATGCTACAAAGTTTGATTTATAAATTTTAACTATGTCATAAGTGGTATATAGTATTACATACAGGCTACAAATGGTTTAAAAAAATCAGTGAATAGAATTTTTTTTTTTCAAAATTGAATGATTAAATATTTGTGGTTTTTATTTTAGTACAAAAAAAATCATTATTATTATTATATTATTATTATTATTATAATATTAGTACCGCGTCTTACTACCTGTTTGGGTTGTACACACTTACGCTAATGTGTAATGGTAGGGTGATTGTGAGATGAAATGGAGGACCTACAGTTTAACTTTGGATCTTAACCACGGTGGAGGCCTGCTATTCCACACAATAATAAGTTGTGATTAATACACATCTTGTCAGAGGGGGATCAGGGCAATCAGATAAATCTGTGCCGGAACCAAGGATTGAACAGTACAAAATAAAAAAGGCAAGACAATTTGTTTTAGCAATAGTGTATTTCAACACTGGTAAATTATTGTGTAGATAATTGTTTTATAAAACATATATATTCATGTGACATGGTAAAGAAATAGTGTCACATTTAAAAGTTTTTAAGTTCAAGACCATAAAAAGCTGCAGTTTCAGTTTTATTCTTCATTTAAAACTAACATCAAATCTTGAGAGAATCCATGTAGTTTTCTAAATTATTGTTTTAACACTGATAATGGGAGGTTGAACAATGTAAAAATATTTCTCATAAGACTGTAATAAATTCTTAAAAAGAAAGTTATAATTTTTATTTAATTTAGTATTTATTAATCACTTACATCAGCAACATCTTAGAGATACCTGTATACATAGTTTTATATTTTTAAGACACACTTATTAATTAGATTTAATCAAATATAAAATGAAAGGAGAGATTCTAATGGGTAGTTTTCAACTATATAATTGTTAAAAAAAGATTATTTTTAAAAATTAGTTGCATATAGATATTGGAACTTAATTACTATCATACTAAAACAAATTTAGTTGGCTTGATCTTTTGCTCTTGATGAAAGAGAGTTGGACATTATATTAGATAAACAATCTTTCTGTGAGTTGTAGGACTGGCTATATTGAGGGAAGAAAACTAAGGCATATACAGAGAAGCGGTTTATTGAGTGATGTAATAGAATGAAAAGTTAAAGGAAGAAAGAGACAAGGAACATAAACGTGCACAGGGTATGGCTGATGGGGGGGTTCCAGTTGAAATATCAAAGGGGAGGGATCCACCTTCCTTAGGTTAGATTTTTTTTACAATTACAATAAATAAAAAACAAGAAAATAATTTGAAAAACAAATATTATAAATCATAATATCATCCCCTGGATGATATTATAATTTACTAGATGTCAGGCTGTTCAGTGATGCTTTGTTTGGAGTGTTCACGGACCACATTTCAAGCATGGACGTTGTGTCATTTGGAAGTTATGAAAGAAAGTAATTTTTCGGACCCGAAAGTTACTCTCTTCAGTCTAATTGTATGTAATATTTGAGTTTGAATATCCATTTAATACCAAGGATTTAACTCAATTAAAGCCAAAGGAAGAGGTATGTAGCAATTTTTTCCCCCAACAAATCGACATGGTACACAGTGAAACAGTGTCTCATTGTGTACCATTACTAGTATATGTATAGTGAATAATATGCATTAAATATTACTTTATTATACTTTTATGTCTTTGAGACATGGACGCCCATAGATAGGGGGTACTTGTCCCCTTCCCCATGGATTTGGAAAGTTTTTTAAAAGTATTACGAATTTTCTGAATTTTGATCATTAGGTATGTTTTAATCAACTGTAATTTTATATTAATATTAATTAGGTTTTTCTATCTACAGTTATACAATATAATGAAATCTACATCTTAAGACATTGCTGCATAGGTATAGAACCAAAACTATTATTTTCATATCTTAATAAGCAGTCAAACCCCTCTATAGTGAGTCCGGATCTTGATGATTCCCGAAGGAAAATAGAGGTATCGTCCACTTTCCTGTGCATATATTTTAATTGGATATAGTGAGCCCTGGATTTAGCGAACGTAAAATTCTGTCCCGACAAGGTTCTTGGAGCAGAATTTGATTCTATATGATTTGGTCCCCCACCACCCCTGCTGGAAAATGTTATAGGGGTGCCCATGCTTTGAAAATGCATTTAATTTACATGTTAATGTAATTTATATATTTTCTGGTACTTCACATTTATTTTGCAGCATAATCATGGTAAGGCCTAGGAATGTGCCAAGGAAAATTGGAAAAATTGGAGAACAATCAGCTAAAAAAGAGAAT
This sequence comes from Timema genevievae, assembly GCA_902155825.1. Classification (NCBI taxonomy): domain Eukaryota; kingdom Metazoa; phylum Arthropoda; class Insecta; order Phasmatodea; family Timematidae; genus Timema; species Timema genevievae. The sequence goes on along the minus strand of CABFWO010000220.1, from coordinate 179,323 downwards.
GTCCCCTTTCAAACAATGTATAGACATGTTAAGAAAAAGAAAGAAAATCCAGATGTCGATATATGAATGCAGCCACATTACAATGTCCATCAGATATTTACTGAGGAACAAGAACATGATCTTGCAGAATACATTGAAACATGTAATAGAATATGCTATGGATTTTTAACAACTGCTGTTCAAAAACTCACTTATGAAATGGCACAGAAGAATAACATAAAATGTTTAGAATCCTGAGAAGCTTCAAAAGTCTGCAGGTGTAGAATGGTTGAGGGGTTTTCTACATCAAAGCAACAGTATCAGCATAAGAAAACCAGAGGGGCGCAGTTTATCAAGATTGACATCGTTCAATGCACACAATGTAAAAATATTTTTCGATCATCTTTTCAAAATTCTCAGCAAAAACCCTAAATTGGCTGATCCATCTCGTGTGTTCAACTTTGATGAAACTTCTGTGAAGAAACCCCAGAAGGTAACAGCAAAGAAAGGTGTTAAAGAGTTAAACCAATATACGAGTGGTAAAAGAGGGGAACTAGTGACAGTTACAGCCATCGTGTGTGCTGGAGGAACCTTTCTACCTCCTGATTTTGTCTTTGCCAGAAAAAAACTTCAAAACCCACATGTTAAATGGAGTGCCACCAGGATCTTTAGGTCTTGCGAACTGTACTGGGTGGATGACATCTGAGCTGTTCCTATAAATTATGGAACATTTCATAAAGCATTCACACAGCACAAAGGAGACACCTTAACTTTTAATATGTGATAATCATGAGAGTCACATGTCCATTTAAGTCAATGATATGTTACTGTTCTCACATTACCACCACAAACTCCAGCCTCTCGATTTATCAGTTTTTGGAGCCTTTAAAGCGTTCTACAATGTGGCCATTGATGCATGGATGCTCAGAGATCCAGGCACAACCATGGCCATATATCAGATTTCTGAATGTGTCGGTGAAGCACATAAAATGGCAATGACTCCCAGCAACATTATGGCAGGCTTCATTAAAAGTGGCATCTATCCTCTCAATAGAGATGCAGTTCAAGATTGTGACTACCTCATGTAAGCAGTGACATATCAACCTCACATCAGCCTGAGACCCTGATGGCTACTTGCAACACTACAGAACTTAATGCTTCTGCAACTGATGTTTACTCTAACAAAAAATCTTCAGATATGGCTACAGATGAAGCTCAGTTTGTCTTCATTTCACCTAAACAATTCCGTGGTTTTCCAAAAGCTGCACCTACGAAGAAAAAAACTAATCATGAACCGGGCGAAGCAGAATCCTCATCAGTACACCTGAAAAAAGCTCAGTTAGCTAAGAAAGCTGAAACGAAGAGACAGCTCCAGATGAAGAGGGAAAATCAGTTTTCCAAGAACTTGTTTCAGAAAAAACCATTAAAAAAGCATTAAGGATGTGGATAGCTCTTCTGATAAAGAAATTGAAATGGTATTGGACTACTCTTCAGATTATGAAGAGGATGAAGAAGTTTTTCAGTTTCCTGAAGTAGTGCCTGATCCTAATGTTGATTATTATGTTTTTGTGCATTTCCCAAATGATGTGTTCTAAATTGGGAAAATTTTGTCAAAGATGGACAAGGATAGTGATTTTGAAGTCACTTATCTATGCAAAAGTGAGAAATTTAATGCTTTTGTGATGCCAAACATTCCAGATGTAGCCTTGGTAAATAAATTGGATATTGTCATGGTTCTACCTCAGCCAATGCCCATAAAACAAAAAGGCTGTCAGGATATGTCCGTTTTGAAGTGCAGCTTGACCTTATAAATTTGCGATGACTTTTCTAAGGTTTACAGTTGATTGCTTCATAAAAACTTGTGTGTCATAAAGCATTGTTTGTGTTCAGTACTGTGGCATTAATTTTTTTAAATAAATAAGTCAGCACAGTCTCACAGTGTACTATGTGTGGTACACAGTGAGATGAATGATAATATTATTTTACAGTTATTTTTTTCCTGTTTCTATTCGTGTGTATTAGTAAATTTGGTATGCAAGATGCTTCCAATAAACAGATTTATACATGAAATGGCTAAAATTTCTGTTGGAGTCACTGACTAGGCTACACGATCTAACCATTGCACCAATCACGAAAGGCGCTGCAGTAGCGCGAGTATCAAGAGTTAACCAATCACGCACTTTCACTTTCACAGTTGTTTTTCTCCTTCAAAACCGGCCGCGTCGTTCTGTGCTCACGATAACCTTTTTTGTGTTAACTCGCCCACTAAGTGTATTTGTAGATAGTGTTTTCGTCTCGGACGTTGATTCTTGTGTACCCGACCTTAACCTTTGCTAACAATTTCTGCAGTCAATTACACCTAGCTTTTGATTTATGTTTTTTAAAAATCTGTCTTACTGTGTACCACTCTCCCTTACTTCATTCTTTTGTCACTCCAATTTTTTTTTTTTTTTTGAGTGTCATGGCACCCACGCTGTGCATGCCTATGACCACGAAGACCACGAATGAAAATGATTGACTATCTCAAATAATTAAATAAGATGGAAGTTTTAAAATCTAAAAAAGAAAGCTGCCCATGGGATATGCTGGAGGACTCAATATGGACAAAGTAACAGACCAGTCAAAAGACAGAACATCTAATAATATTAGGTAATTAAAAATACAAGTATGGAATCTAGTTTGAATAAAGTAAAAAACCTTCAATTTGTGGATATAATATTTTAAGTTTTACAATGAAATATGATATTTAAAAGCAACAAAAATTGTAAATATTATTATTTACTAATGAGTGTGCACCCAACACAGTCTTGATGGTTAAGCTCCCCCTCACTTTCTAAGCCATTCATGGCAGACACAAGTACTTGAAGAGAATAGAAGTGAGGAAGGATGATGGTGTTATTTTATATGCAAATTTATTTTTAACATTAGATTTTTTTTTTCTCAAAAAGATACAAAGTTGACAATGAGCTTATAAAGTTCTGTAATTAGTGCCTTGAAGAACATGACTGTAAAGTTATATGAATGATTTATATAAAAGTGATGCATTCTCAAATGAACTTATCAAATTAAATACCTAGCTGATTTTTAATATATATTATAAAGCATACTAGAATAATAAAAAGGTTGATTAGTTAATGTGAAGCTTACTTAACTCCAACTGTCATTTTAAGTTTGTGAATTTAAACAGAACTTGGTTACAGCTGGAACTACGGGTTTATAAAATAACTAGCAATCTGCTATTTCAAAAAACCACAATGTATAAATGAGATTAAGAGCTTTAGTTGTATATCTACCAGAAGACTTTTCAAGATAATTTATATATAGAAAAAATAAATTAATTTTTATGTGATGAAAGCACAGACTAACACTGCACAATTATTAACATGTGTGAAAGGAGTTTCGGTAAATATGTTTTTACTACAATGTTTCATTTTTCAATAATAATGTGTTCAATAGCAGTCAACCACATTATTGTGAGAGCTGTGAAAATAATACCCAGAATAATTGTCACTTTAAAGTTATGTTGGGTGAGCTGAACAGTAAATTTTAAGATATAGTTTATCATAAATAAGTGAAATAATCTAGTTTTGGATAGGATTACAAATTGAAAGGAAAACACCTTGAAACTTCAACAACAATGTTGGTAGAACATCGGAGAAAAACTATCGATGTTTAAATCTGAAATGTTATTAAGTAAAGCTAAAAGATTCTTTAGCAATAGTTATGGTAAAAGTTGTTTATATGTGTTTCAAAAATATAATTTATTCCAATATAAATCTAAAATTGTAGAGAATACCTAAGAATACTAAGCTTTTGGAGTAAGCCCCTAATGACAATTTGTAGACATTCGAGTATAAGTGAAATTTATTTTGTAAGACTGTAAAAAAATAAGTCTTCTTCACCTTGAAGAAATCATAAAATAATTAAAAATTATCATGATTCAAACATAATATAATTGTATTAAATTGTTTTTTGAGGCCTCTTTGATATAAACCTAAAATACATTAATGCCAGAAAAAAAATGTTTAGTATAAATGTAATAATTTAAATTGTAGACACTTTCACATATAGTGAGAGAAGTATTAGGAAGGGCATTGATTTCATCTAAGGTCAAAGTCATCACTTCACATCGAATCTTTTCACTCATAAATACATTAAAGTAATCATATTTATAATGACAAAAGTTTTGTTTAATTTCTTTTCACCGACTATGTTTAATCAATGCCGTAAGAAAAGTGTTACTGCAAATTAATATTACAAGCATAAATGTTATTTTTATTAGTACATCTAGCAAAAAACTTACTAAGGGGTATACTTGGGTAAAGTATTTTTTAAAGGAATTAATATGTAAATAGGATTGTAAAACAAATGTGATTCAACAAATGTTGAAAAGCACCTTTAATGTGGTCAAACAAAATCAGAACCATGTTCTACCCATTACAAACAATGAAGTCTACTGAGAACCTAATATGGTTGTTATTGATGATTAGCTATGAAGTTATGTGATGCAAATTATCTCATTTGTTATATATGGATGATATATATTCATTAACATCAGTAATAAGACATATTGCATCTTAACATTACACATCATCATCACAGAATTAAAAATATATTGAGTCTCGGTATTAAACCGCACTATACAACAGACTGCACCTCATACAATAAATCTCAGCACTACACTATATATCACACCTCAGGATTATACAACAGATCGCAACTCATACAATACATCTCAGTACTACACAATATATCACATCTCAGGATTATACAACAGATCGCAACTCATACAATAAATCTCAGTACTACACTATATATCACATCTCAGGATTATACAACAGATCGCAACTCATACAATAAATCTCAGCACTACACTATATATCACATCTCAGGATTATACAACAGATCGCAACTCATACAATACATCTCAGTACTACACAATATATCACATCTCAGGATTATACAACAGACTGCACTCATACAATACATCTCAGTCTTGCACTACACATCACATCCCAGTATTATACAACAGACTGCACTTCATACAATACATCTCAGTCTTACACTGAACATCACATCCCAGCTTTATACAACAGACTGCACTCATACAATACATCTCAGTCTTACTCTAAACATCACATCCCAGCATTATACAACAGACTGCACTCATACAATACATCTCAGTCTTACACTGAACATCACATCCCAGCTTTATACAACAGACTGCACTCATACAATACATCTTAGTCTTACACTACACATCACATCCCAGCATTATACAACAGACTGCACTCATACAATACATCTCAGTCTTACACTACACATCACATCCCAGCATTATACAACAGACTGCACTCATACAAAACATTTTAGTGCTACAATAAATATTGCACCCTACAACATATAGTTTCTCAGCGACTTACAAGGCATTGCATCTCTTAATAATTTATTTTTAATATCAAACACTTCAGATTATTCTCAGCCCTTGTCCCCTTTATCCCCCCATAACCATTACCATCATAACCAACAACCAACACTTGTGAAAACAATTTCAAAAATATACATTTAAAAAAATAATATTTGTTAATTTATTTTTAAACAAGTTACTGAGACAAAAAGGTAACAATTTCATATATTTATTATTAGTTCAAAAGTCTGACTAAATTTACAAACAATAATGAATGCCTAAATGTTTTTAACTTTATATGCAACCTAATACTCAATAATCAATCATATTTGGGTTACATAACAGCGTAGATGCCCTTGTACATCCTCTTGGTTTACAGTTTACCCCTGCTTTGTGATATCCCCCTTTCCCCTCTTACAACCACTCTTTATTCTATAAACACTCCTTTACTTGTGACAACTCTCTTTCGCAACTGTCTCAACATTTAGTACTAATAAATTTACTATCAAATAATATTTAGTGATTTTGTTTTCCCCTTTAAATACATACATTTTTATGCTTCCCCTTCCCAGTATTAAGTGTATGTTCCTGCATAGTAAATGTTTTTAAATGTACATATTTTTTATTTATTGTTTATTCATTTCAATGGACAATTTTGGCATGTTATGGTGATTTTACTTGAGTGATAAAAATCCGTAACACAACTTTCTTCGGAGGTGAAGTAAAGCCGGCAGTCCCATGTCGATTGTGGTATGTAAAAGAACCCTGGAAGGTAATTATGTAAAAATACCTTTCCGGCAAAATTTGTAGGCTCTTTTACACTTGCTCATAGAAATTCAGTGTGGAAGGCAACGAGGAGCCACCACACTTTCTGAACTCCCTTAGTATGTGGGATTTCTACCAGATGGTACAGGCAGCACTAGCCAGCCAAAGGCCCGAGTGCATGCCTAGCGCCTGATGGATAGAAATCACATCAAACCAACCTTCAGTTTGTTGACTTAAGAAGAAGATGGTGTGGAAAGTGTTTTTGAGAGTGTGCCCCAATTCATGGCCTTGTTCCTATGGGAAATAGGCTTTGCTACAATTTACTTAGTGACTGTTATTTAGGAATTAATTAGGCTGAAAGAGCCAGCATATTAAGTACTCTTTCATGTACTTTATTGGACACTTTAAATTAATAGGAAACATTTTAGAAAAGTATTGAGTTACATTTATTTTAGAAATGATCACCAAAAGCCAATTATTTTGTTGGGTAGTAATATTGAGTAAGATTTGAGACATAAGTAATCTAAAAAGTAGTTTGTTAGAGTTATAACCAATTCATTGTTGTAATGAATTGTAATATAATTCAACTATCTTATTTTAATGTGAGTGATCAATATTATTTGTTAAAAGTGTTCATAACTTGAGAAACTATTAAAGGAAGTGTTACTAAGCAATGGGCAACAAGTCGAATGTAGCCAGTTATCATATTCTAAGATAAAAATCATTTAGTTCTCTTTTGGCTTCAAAGAGGCCGCTTGACGTCCTTTTTTATGCTTTCTTAATTTATATGGTAAAATATGCCTTTGAAACAAAGCTAAAGAATATGCCTTCATAAAAAAAACAATATAATTGTTCTCCAAAGACCATACTCAAGTTTTATTCTCAATTATAAATATTGGATTGATCATTTAAAAATAAAAGTTTGTTGTGATGTTTTGCAAACATATGAGACTTTAAGCTCCCTTTATGTTTTGTTTTAAATGAGCAATATGGACACCGTGAATTGGCTTCTTTCCCACATTCATACTTCATGTGACGGAGTAGGCTTCTATTATAGCGATATATCTTGCCACAATTTGGACAGTGAAAAACTCCTGGGGATCTACTTGGAAATATATTCGACTTCAAATTTGTTTTTATAGTTTTTACCAAATAGTTTTTATTTGTCTGAAGAGTGGATGATTGTGAGTCTTGGACTGAATATTCTTGATTGCCGTAATGTTCATGTTCATCAAACAAATTAATTAAATCTTTCCTGTAATTCTCCTCTTCAAAAATAATATGTTGGCTACTATTTCCAGTATGTTCAAATTGATCTGAAACAATATAGTAACATTTATATAATATATTCTTTCATTATATAGATGCTTTTGAAAATAATCTTTAAAAGAGAAAATTAAAAACTTTTATATAAAAACTAGTTTCATTCCTAATTAAGTTTACAAACACAAACAAGAGTTTTTAAAATGTGATTTAAAAAAATTAATTTTTTAGTTGAATAGTTTTAAATAAATTCAAAATATAATCAATTTTAATATTGTAAATAGCCAGAAATAAAAATTGTAAGCAGAATGGATTAAAAAAACATTTAAATATTATATTAAATCATTAAATGAGTGTAATAGCACATTTTAAATTGTGCTGAGTTCTAAGCCAAAGAGGTGTTGTATTTAGCAAGATATTGATTCCATTATATCAAAATATTAACTACTATTGTTTTAACAAAATAATCATCCAATGCTATAATTTATTTTTTCATTTATTTAAGGTATTTAATGTGCACTTTCTGAACTCAATGATTATATTAGCTCACAACTTATAAACTAACTTAAACCTAGAACAGACACAAGAGCCAGCCCCCAGCTATTAATTCTTCACTGTGAAAGGGAGAACCCACATTTCACCAAAGATAAATTTTTCGGCCATGCTAGATATCGAACCCGGGACCTTTAGCTAAGTAAACAGACACACTACTGACTGAACTAAGGTGGTGAACCCTATAGTATCAAAAAGGTCTTAGTTTTATTTTCTTAGTGGAGTATCCTCTTAGACTTGGTTAGATGTCAGCTTTGGAAATAACTTCCGAAAAAGGAAAAAAGTAAATTAACGTTAAAAAGGTAGTCAACAGATACATAGGCAGGTGACCCTTTTAATAAAGAAACAAGCATGCACGCCATCATCGTTTAGCACTGTTTCCAATCTCAGGCCGGGTCATCTTAGTAGATCATTGCCATCTTCCTCCATTACTCCACTATTCTTCCTCACTCACTCTAACCCACTCTCCTCCCCTGGTCTGCACTCTCCCAGAAATCTCCTCTTCTCACCTTGTTATTGGCATCCCTTGTGGTATTCTTCCACTAGTGATCTTTCTCGTTCAACCCAAGTTCTTAGCCTAGCTCTTTTATATACTTTTTATAGATACCAGGAGATAAGAAAAATATTTGACTAAGGTAATTAAATGGCACAAAAATTCTTTATTGTTACATTCTACATAGGTGCTTATATGTTTAGAAAATTATTGTATATTTCCTCTTATATAATATATAATTCACTTGCTGTGTTTATATGATATAATAAATGTATCTATTATTGATTCATCCTAATAAACAAATATTCACTACGTGAAGGACCTACATTATCGGTGGAACACGAGTGCAATATTTTAAACAGGTGTGGCCATGTAGAGTCAGTACCATAGCAAAGTAAGTCTTATGTTTAGCAAAACTCAGACCAGACTCGGCATATGCAATAAATAGACAGGAAGGACTCAACATTCACAACCGTCACTTAGCACTGCCAAGATGAACTGTTGAGCTAACTTGTGATAAGGACTGTACCATGGGGGTCCCTCAATGCTGCACCAGGAGTTTGTTGCTATTCGAATAGCTATTGCAAAGTTTAAAGTATAATTTCTAAATCAAATAAAGGGATAATTTTAGTTATAATAATTTTCTAATGTTATTTTAAAACAAGTTTAATACAAAACAAAGGAGGGACTATTTAGTGAAAGGATACCTTTGGAGTCCATTCAGTAGCAAATCAGAGCATTGACTTCCACATGACTTTGTTTACATCAGGTTTCAGCTTAGGATGAACAATATTAGTCACATCTATAAATTATATTTTAATTAAATATTAATTATTTGTAGGAGTTTTCCTAAGATGTATGACGATATGAAACATTTTGTAAATTATTCTATTATTTATTGTTTTGCTAAAGTACAGCACAAAACAATACATTTAAATGTTGTTAGATAGTATTTAAGTTTTTAAACAATGAAACTTGCCATTATGAAATCAAAATCACTATTGATTAGTAGTTAAAAATAAAAATAATAGTTTTTTATTGGACTTTTTAAGAAAATGATGTGTTTTAAAATACGACAAGTATTTTAGTGGTATGTGGCTGATCAAATTTATTGGTTGAATATTATCATAGTAGAGAGTGTCAAAATAGAAACCATACAATAATGGTTCATGTCTCAAAGGAGCCACAATAATATTTTACAAATACACTTAGAATGTAATTTTAAGCATATTTTTCAGGATTATGTTTTGAGAGAATATGATAATTTAAGCTGCCTTTTTGTTTTGTTTTGTGCGGGCAATATGGGCATTGCAAGGGTTCTTTGCCACACTCATGCTTTATATGACTCAGTAAGTTTCTTTTATAGCGATAAACCTTGCCGCAATTTGGACATTGAAACATTCCTGGTGCATTACTGGGACATATATGTTTTGGCTTGGAGTGTTTCTTGCTCTCTAGATATTTCTTCTTTTTCTGAATCATGAGTAATTGTGGGGATTGACTCAAGACTTGGTTTAAATATCCATAATCTGCTGTACTTCCCTCAAACAAATGTTGAGAATTGTTGCCAGAATCTCTGTTTTCAGATAAAGTACTGTGGACTTTATCTTTGATCTTATGGCCATATGGATCTGAAACAGAGTCAACGAAATTAACAATAACCTTAAAATAGTATTAAAAATAAAATTACACACTACTTCAAATGTCACATACAGGCATAATTTAAAGTATAGTAATAAAAATATGATAGTAAATAAATTCATAAAATATTGTAAACATACTCATGAGGATTTATTTTGGTTTGTTTATATACTAAGTAGATATAAATTAAATATTTTCAAGGTACTAGTTGTAAAATAAGTAATTAGTGATAGTTAAATCAGCATAATATTGATATTTGTAGATAAACATTTATTGTATTTCCAACCTAGTACAATTTTGTTGATATCATAAATAAAAAAACTCATGTTTTTCAAACAGTTATCAGTCTACTTAATTTTTTTTCCAAATAGGTAAATTATTTAATATGTTGGGGCTACTTTGATAAAAAGTTATAATTTTTTGTGAAAAAGATTGATCTACCATGTAAATGTTCATAAACTGTGAAATTAACAGCCACAATTGATTTACTTGATGAACAATATTGAGTTTTTGACTTAATAGTATAGGTTATTTTAGAAATAAAAAATTGAAGATGTATATTTTAAAAAATTTTGTGAAAGGAGGTGCTTTATGATATAGATATCAGGTAATATTTTCTAAGAAGTCACACTGTCTTTTAAAAATAATTTCCCAACTATTTGATCAATAATTGTTTTTAGGGATTTTTTTTTCTTGGTGAAACTTGTTGTGCATTTTAATTTTCTTGGCTTGGTGTGAAAGAACAAAGAATTAGTTCAATAGAATAGTAAATTCCTTGGTTTTCAAAGAACTTTAATCTATTTTTGTGCGACTTTTACAATATTTCTAATGCATCAATCATACTTATGAGAAAAATATTCCACTTGCTATGTATTTATAAAATCTGAATACTATTCATCATCTTCTAGGATAATTGTTTCAGTTTTTGTTTCCAAATCATCAGTCACAATTTTTGGCATCAAGTCATAATTGTTTTTTGTTTTTAATCCCCAGTACCTGTTATTGGAATGTTTGAATCATTTTAAACTTTCTCAATATAATATTTTTATAATACTGAAAATAGATATATATAAAGAAAAAGTAAAAATAAACTAATAAGTGTAAATTTAATGAAGAAAGCCCACCTAGGGAAAGAAAGAAAGTGTGGGAATAATCCAATGCACGAAAGTGATATCTTCTCTCTTTTATCTTTTTTACTATAAATAGTCAAACACACATTTAAACATAAATTTTAACACCAATTGACTAATATTTAGGAATTGTGGCCTTTATCAAACAATAGGAGAATATGGAATACACTTTACACAAACACTCAAACTCTCCATTTTGAATTTAAAAAAAAACTGTTAGAAAAATAATGTGCCAACTGTTGGAATAAAAGTAAATTTTTCACAGCTTTGGCTATATTATAACAACAACAAAAACAACAACAACAACAACAAGTAATAATAATAATTAGTAATAATAATGATAATAATAATAATAATAATAATAATAATAATAATAATAATAATAATAATAATAATAATAATAATAATAGCAATAATAATATTAATAATGATAATAATCACCATCATCATCCTCATCTTCAACATCATTGTCTTTGTCGTCGTTGTCATGATATAGATATTTAATACTTAATTGGAAAAAAGGTAATAGTAATAAAATAGAAATAAATATATATCTCATAATAATTTAAAATAAAGGTGTTAATGTTTTAGGAAGAAATAAACTATCGGCAACAAAATATTACTAAACTTGTGTTTAAACAAGTATGTGGCCATTTCTACTATAGAAAATAGAAGAAAGATGTTTCCTTTGTGCATTGTGTTCTTCCCATATTTTTCCTCTTTCCCTTAGTGGGCTTTCTTCATTAAATTTACACTCAATAGTTTATTTTCCCTTTTTCTTTATTTTTATCAAATTCCATTTCTATAAAATTATTTTATGGTACACACATCTATACATAAAAATGAGTTCAAAGAAACTTGTGTAAATTTATTTGGTTTGTCATAAAAAAATTGTGACTTTTCAGAAAATAAAGTTGGAAATGCAAGAACAACAGTGTAGTGTATTTTAATGAACACGATGCCCAGTTATATAGTGGGAAACAATTTTCTTGGTGGCTCGGCCCCAACAAACTGAGTTGGTCAAACCAAGATCCAAACTACTCAAGGTTTCTTCGTTGTGTCTTAATGATGGGCTCATTTTAGTAACTCTTAGTTTCAAGAAACAATGTACAGTAGGTACTCACCATTATTGTTCAACTCAACCTCAATTGCAAGTTACATAGCTCAACAATGTACAGTAGGTACTCACCATCATTGTTCAACTCAACCTCAATTGCAAGTTACATAGCTCAACAATGTACAGTCGGTACTCACCATCATTGTTCAACTCAACCTCAATTGCAAGTTACATAGCTCAACAAAGTACAGTAGGTACTCACCATCATTGTTCAACTCAACCTCAATTGCAAGTTACATAGCTCATTTTTTTACAAATAATAATTTGTTTCATTTATTTAAGGTATTTAATGTGGCCTTTCTGAACCAACTGATTATATCAGGACACGAGAATTTATATGAGTGAGATCGAAAGTTCTTACAAATGTTGCCGGGAAAAATATTTTCCCATGCCTTGCAGAGTTATTTTACATGCCACAATCAACATGTGAGCAATGAATTTATTTCCCCTCCAAAGGAAGTTGTGCTAATTATTTTTATTACTCAAGAAAAATCCGTTGATCCCAGCTGGGTTTGAACCCATGAACATCGGTTCATGAGGCGGGCACTTTATCTCAAGACAACTGAGGCTGACACAAATAATAATGAAAAGATAAAGTTGACATATTATTGAAATAGTTTTTAGTTAAATTATAATAAAAGTTTTATTTTTAAAACAGTCTATTGAAATAACTAATAATGTTTTAGCAAAACCATTATCATATGAAAACAATTAAATGTTTGTTTTATTTTATTCTCTTGGAGCAGCAGCCTCACAGACTTAAATGTGAGAGGAAGGAAATAAATGAATGCCAAAAAGATAATCTAAATATATTTAAGTAATTGATAGTTTTAATAAAGAAACAAAAGTACATATATTGTTTCTATATTCTCCACTAAGTAAGGGTAAAGAATGACCAAGGCAATTAATTATCTGTAAAGTCTTTATTGTAAACAAGAGTTAAAAAAAATTATATATTCCCTTATATATAATCTACATTAGCTGTGTTTTTTGAGTGTTATTGTACTTATTCACATTTTTTACATGATAAACACGTTACGTATATATTACACTTATTAATTATTCTTGTTTACTTACTTTTGTTACTTATTTTCTAGAACTATAAAAAATTATAAAGATTTCTATGCAGTTGGTTAGAACTTTAGTTTATAAACATCTTAAATCGTGAAATCAAAGTTATTGGTGTACAACAAATGGAGATTGATATTGGGCTCCCAATAAAAACAAAAATCCAACTAAAGATTGTAATAGATCTGCTAAAAATATTTTGTTTTAATGTTACAGTAGGAAATAGTGTAGTTAATAAGCAACATTATATAGAAAGATAGGAATCACAAAACTAAGGACCATGTAGCATAATACATTGAAACTAACATTTGGTGCGGGTGATTACCGGGACTGCTAAGAAGTATTTGTTCAAATATATGTTGAGAAATGATACATGGATAAGGGAATCAAACCTGTGACGTTTTTAGCTTCCAAGCTATAGGTTTTATGTGAGTCCTATACTCAGGTGCTATTTTTCACATTAATATATTAAGTTAAAATTTTGCTCTAGCTTGCATTAGTAATTTTAAATATAAATTTTATCTAAACATTTTAGTATGTTTTGAAAGAATATGATCATTTAAGAGGCCTGTTTGTCTTGTTTTGTGTGGGCAATATGGGCACTTCAGGAATTCTTTACCACACTCATACTTCATATGACTTAATAGGTTTCTTTTATAATGGTAGATTTTGCAACAATCTGGACAGCTGAAAATTCCTGCAGCATGACTCGGAGATATATTTTTAGTCTTGAAATCATGGTGTACATCATTACCAAGATAGCTTTCCTCATTTTCCTTACTGAAAGATTGTGAAGGTTGACTTGTCATTGGATCAAAATATTCTATATATCTGACATGTTTACCTCTATCAAACAAATTGTAGTGTAAATGAGTTCCAATGTTTTTTCCTGTAGAAAAAATACTCGGAGAGTTATCTCCATTCTGTTGACAATGTAGATCTGAAACACAATAAGCTAGAGATTTAATAAATTTAAATATGACTCAAAATAGAATTCAATCCATTAAAAAAAGAAATCAAAACGTGCTTATTTAAGATTTTGTCTCACCCCAAAGATAACACTTAACCTAAGTAGGTAATACAACTTTAGATGGAAGCACTTCTTAGTGTAATCTATACTTTATTAGAAAACAATGGAACAAACGCTAGTGAAACCAGTTTATCATATTTAATAAAATAAAACATAATTGAAACACTATTTACTATAAAATAAATAAACAATTTCACTAACCCCAACATTGTAGTTGTCAAGTTAAAAAAGTATAAAACACTGCAATTCAAAGCGAAATTAAACAAAAAAAATCTTAATACCATTAGAAATAGATTCATAAAATAAATGTAGAACATAATATTTTATGATAATTTTTTTTGTTTGCATTCAAAGGCCAACTCAGAAGCATATAATCTACCCCATTTCTTGCTACAAATAAAATCAATCAACTAGTTGATACTAAATGATTTACTAAAATTCATGCTATTCAGTCTTTATACCTGATTAGACATTAGAGGAAACTTTCTCAACACCAAAAGAGACTGATGATTTTCACCTTCATCATACACTAAATGCAACACTTTGCCCATTCTATTTAGTTCAGAATCAACTTAGCACCAACACCAAAATAAATAAACTTTGTAGAACTTAATACATGATTTTAGTGACTTTATAGATCATTCGAGCCATGATAAAATAGTCTATACACTAACCCTGTAGACCAGTGGTTCTTAATCACAAACCACTATAAGAATCTGATAAAAGCCATGGACCCCATTCCCATACAAATGGACGTAAATACACACTAAGAAAATTTTGCCTACTATCTATCTCTTTAATACCAAAGTTTCCACACTTGTAAACCCAATATCAACCTTTTTTGCTGGTAAAAATTTATGAATGATTAATTTAATAGAAATGCAATTATCTTAAGATGTGCAACCGCTAGTAAAATTTTAAAATTTTAAACCAGAAGTTGAATTTTTTTTTCCTTTTTAATATGAAAGTGTCGACCCTTATTGACCCAATATCGACCTTTTTAATGAAGATATGCAACTGCCAATAACATTTCAAAAGTTTTAACTAGAAGTCAAAATATTTAATACGAAAGTGTCAAACTGTTTTACTCAATATTGACCTTTTTTATTGGTCAAAATTTACAAATGAAGAATTTAATAGCAATATTATGAGGTTAATATGTGCAACTGCTAATAAAATTTAAAATTGGTCTCAACCAGAAGTCATTTTTAATCTTTTAACAAAAAATCATAATTTTTAACAAAATTAAATTAAATTCTTTTGCCTGGAAGCCGAAAAAGGGTTTATGTAATTATAGCGCAATTTGCTTGTTTATTTACTGCAGTGTAAATTTATTACATTCATATGGACATAATGCCTGTTGAAGAAACAGGAAACTTTGTAATTGAACCCAAGCTTTGATCTACAATTTGTAGTTTTTAATTTTTAGTTCACGGACCCCCTAAAGCCCATCCATGGACCCCTTAGGGATCTATGAACCCCAGTTTAAGAACTCCTGTTGTAGACTATACCTGGGTTTAAATCCTAGTGGTTCAACAATATAACTGCCTGATGTTTAGTATTTATTAAGTAAACCTTTCAAAAATAATAATAATTAATTTAACATAAAAACATACTGTTATAAAAAAAATTCACTTAAGAATATACAGAGAACAAGTAATTCTCATCTCAATGGATGAAATTTAGCTATTTAGTATGGTCAAGGAAATGGTTACTAAATTAAGTTGGTTGATTCTGTACAAAATATTAAATATATATTCCAAAACATTTAACCCAAAGGTTTTATGAAAGTGGTATTTAATTACTATTAGCTGTCAATCACCTACTTTTTTTAAAATTCTTCAATGGTTTATTGAATTTTTATAGGCCTGTTCAGTTTTGTGTGCGAAGAATGCCACAGATATTTCCTCATTTTTGTAAGGGTTTGCAAGAAAATTCGCCAAACTTTTATTTATGAAGCAATTATTTTAATTTTTCTATCATTTTAATCTGCATTTACTGTTCCTTAATAATGATAAATTAATACAATTTAATTAAAATTATTTGATTTCTAAATTTTAAATTTAATTTTAAATGTTTTTAACATTCTAATTTTTATTTTTTTTCCAAAACTAAGGCTAATTAACATTAAAAAAATGTATAAATACATTTCACTATTATTTTGCTGTAGTGCATTTAGTTTTATACAAGAAAATAAAGTTTTGAGTAAATATGATTATAAATAGAAATTTCTTACCTAACAGCAAGATTTATTATATTGCTTAGCTCACGAATAAATATTTAGGTATACACATAATGAATGTGTTTTCCAAAAAACCTTTTATAATGAATAATTTCATATTTTTAAAAAATATTATATAAATTTATAAAGTTATTATGCCTATTTACATACATTGCTAAATAAATCTTTTCATTCACATGACATAACATGAAAATCTAAATAGTATATTTTTCTAAACTCAGAATAATTTAACCCGTACTTTTGAAAACTGTTTACAAAACTATTTACATCAGTACTGTGTGAATGTTAGCCACACTTATGTTTTTCCATGCAGTTCATTTGTAAACTGGCATTGCACTTAGCACATTGAATACGTGACCATCCACCATTGTAAATGCACTAAACTCTAAGTTCCAATAATAACTATTTACGGTTGATTTTTGTTGCCAACCTTGTATAAAATAATAGAGGTAAATGTTCTCTTTCCAGTGATATATGACACTACTACACTATTTATCAGGTGAAGCGAGAACTAGTGCAAATCTAGAGAGCTGACCTAATCGCTCTGGAACTTTTAACGGTAGTAGGTGGAGCCGATCAGATCGGATCATGGCACTTTTAGCAATAGTAGGAGGAGCCAATCAGATCGGATTGTGGCACTTTTAGCAATAGTAGGCGGACCTGATCAGATTGGTTCATGACACTAAAAGGGCTAAAGAGCCTCATAAAATTAGCAACAAACATTGTTTACTTTTACTTTTTGTACACTTTTATTTAATTCGGTTAGAAATTTCTTATTATTTTAATACAAGTAGGTTTTCAAAAAAATACAATCCTAAGGCTAAAACAAAAATTAACACAAGATAATTGAAAAACTTAGAATGCAACTATTCACAAAATTATTTTATAAAACACACACATTCATGAAACCTGGTTCACTCTTAGTTATTAACTAGTGTACCTCATTCAAAAGTCCTTGGTTCGAGAACATATCTATGTAAATTAGAATTTTCTTTGAAGACTTTCTAAAACAGTTATGTACACCAATGTTGACAGAAATGAATATGAGTAATGAAACGTTCAGTAGATGTTCATTAGAATGAACTAATACAATAGTTTTATTTTTTAAAACAAAAATAAGAAATATTTTAAACTTCTATTTAGTAGAAACTTTACATCAGCAACATTTCCAACCATTGCATTACAAAGGAAAAATGGCACCAAATGGCTATATTAAGTTAAACATTATAGTTATTTTATTAGAGAACAATTTTTTCAAAGCAAACCAATTGGAATATGGGAAATTTAATAATATCCTCGTGTCTTTTAAGATTTTTATAACAAATTCTGAAAAAAACTACTGTGCTTTTCCAAGTAGTTTACAAGAAATAGTGAGCTATGTTTTAGGATTTTCGAGTATTTTATTGCGGTAAACATGATACTGCTTGAATTTTTCCTGCAAGAACCTACGAAGCCATCACGAGTCGTGCCACCAGTACTGGCGCACATATCCTATAGAAGTTAGCAACTCTTTACTATATTAAGACATAGGTTTCAATATATTTTATAGTTTTCGATGCATCGGGAGCAGGGGGGTGGATCACCCCAATCTCTCCCCACCCCGGATCCGCCACTGAGCTGGCAATATAAAGTATTAAGGAATATGATAATTTAAGCAAAATTAAACAAGAATCTGCAGTATTAGCGTCTGCCTAAGCTAACCACAGGAGCAGTTTATTACAAAAGACAGTTATCATACTATAATCTAGAAGTACATGATTTTGCTACAAGGAACACTACCATGTAGGTATGGGATGAGAGTATGGCTTCGAGGGGAGTGCAGGACTTAGGTTCTTGTATTGTAAAATACCTTAAAACTAAGCACAAAGTCTGATCCCTATGGCAGTCAAAATAGAAACATAAAAATGGCTGCCATATGGATACAGGCATTTGCCAAACTTGGGCATTCTTATTTGCTGAATGACTGTGATTTTTGCAATATCAACAACAAAAATGAGGCACCATCATGAAGTCCAACACAATTGTGTGAAATAATAGTTTCAAAGTGAAGAAAAACCAATTTGAAATTGTAAATATTATGAAAGAAGAATTATATATATCTTACAGGAAAATATGGTAAAGGAAAAGAAAACTGATGGAGAAAAAAAATTAGAATGGTCGAAAGTTGAACAACCTGGAGTTATAGAATTTAAGTAGAGCCACTACAGTGAAAAAGTGATCAGCTTTCTATATGTTAATTTAAATAAAAGGCTTAAAGGAAGAACCATACATTTCGGTACTCTGGACTTACCAATTTTATACCCAGAAGGATAAAACTGATTTAAGGAAAATTCAAGGACATAAAAGACTTTTAAAGCTGGTTCCAGGGTGCCATCAGGCTTTCTTCAGTGGTTTGGAGCGTATTGTGAATATATGGGAAAGAGAAGAAGGATTTACAGAGCGGGAAGCTATGTAAAGACTATTGCTTAGTTGCATTAATTAGGTTTTTTGTATTAAACACATTGTAATAATGTTTTTTATTTGATTTAAATGTGATTATATAAAAGAGTAAAAAGTTATCGAAAGGGAAGACTATTTGACAGGACTTAATTTTTTTGAAAAGAACAGATTTATTGTGAAAGATATTTTTTGTTCCTATTTGTTGTTTTCTTAACAAATTAATTTTCTCAGCTTGATGTGTGGTTAGTGATTTTTTATTTTTTTTTATAAAAATAACATTAGATTTATTAATGTGTGATTTTTTAATGTCATGGTTTGGTGTTTTTTTTTTAATGATTCATGATTTCAATAATGTTTTTATAACTTAAATATATTGTTACTAAGAACAGTTTCAAATAGTGTGAATACAAATAAGTCGATAGTGATAAAACTGGAAAAAAAAAAAAATCATATAAAATTGTTTTCAAACAACAATTTTTTTTTCTATATAGTATAAAGTAATGCTAGTTTAGTTATTGATTAAGAACAAATAACAAATACAGTTGCACTGGAGTGCCTAGGCATTTTCATTTGGGGTGGGGGT